>CAUYON010026919.1:0-25167 GCA_963573935.1 Arctocebus calabarensis | reverse complement strand
GAAGTCCAGACTCAAGGCTTGGATTAAAGGCCAGTACCTACGGACCAGTGGAAAACTGTGTTCCCACCTTGAGTCAATAAAATAACCCAGAACAAAATGATAATTTCTCTATGTAAGCCAAGTCTTCACTGTCCTTTACATGGAAAATTTAAGTGAAATCTGTAAATAGAGGAGATTTTACGAGAACTTTTCTTTCTTTCTTTCTTTTTTTTGGTATACATTGGCTTAAAGCCAGTTTTCAACCCAAGAAAATGGGAGGCTTTGCACAATGACTCAACTTTAACATATGTAAAGTTCCATTTTTATAATCCATTGTTTAAACATAGTGTGGCTTGAGGAATGGTGGTATCTGTTTACCTGGGAGCTTGGAAGAAGCCCAGAATTGTGGCCCCCACCTCCAACCTGCTGAGTTAGAATCCGTATTTTAATAAGGTCATCATTCAAGGCGTGTTAAAATTTGGAAAGCCCTTCTTAACACTGGAATTTTGGAAAATACAGGAAAAGGGAAGAGGACAATTTAGATGGATTTCCCTCCAGTTTCTCTCCCAGGAATTGGTTTCTTTCTACATAGTCATCATCACACTTTGTACAGTTCTGTAGCAAGGTATGGTATTACTTACTCTCGTCCCATGTTGCCACATCCTTTTTCATTAATGTTTCAAATAGTTGCACAAAGTCCATTAAGCAGATGTACTCCAGTTAATTCGATTTAATTACTTCTAATGGGTTACTTGAATGATTTACATTTTTCTATCGTAAGTAACTCAGTAATAAAAATTTTTGTGCCTACAATTTACACATCTAGGATTTTTTGGTGGGGGGAGATTTCCAGAAAAAAAATTTTCAGTACACGTTTCTTCTTTATAATAAAACAAATATATTTTTATTATAAAACCTTTAAAAAACATGAGAACACAAATTTTTATATGTGATAAATTTACATAGAACCACATATACACCCACATACACACAAATAGGTGAGTGTAAAAACTGGTCAAATCTGAGTAAGATCTTTCGTCAGGCTGATAGCAGTGCACCCGTGTTGATCTTCTGGGTTTGATGGCATACCATAGTGAGTTGAGTTGTGACCACTGGGGTAAACTGGGACAAATGCATATAGGATCTCTCTGTAATGTTATTACTACTTTATATGAGTTTATAATTATTTTAAAGTTTTCAAAAATATGAGAGAAAAAACCAAAAAGAAATCACAAAAAAAGCCCATCACTCAAGCCCAACCCCTGGTCATGTTTTGGTATATTTCTTTTCAGTTTTCTTCTAGCATGGTTAAAAATAGTGATGCAGGGCGGCACCTGTGGCTCAGGGAGTAGAGCACCGGCCCTATGTACGGAGAGTGGAGGGTTCAAACCCAGCCCTGGCCAAACTGCAACAAAAAAATAGCCGGGCGTTCTGGTGGGCGCCTATAGTCCCAGCTGCTTGGGAGGCTGAGGCAAGAAAATCACTTAAGCCCAAGAGTCGGAGGTTGCTGTGAGCTGTGATGCCACAGCACTCTACCGAGGGTGATAAAGGGAGACTCTATCTCCAAAAAAAAAGTGATACAAAATAAAAGCTGTTGCAAGGACCTTGATCTATGCTGTAATGAATTAGGCATAGCTTTGGTGAAACACCACAATCACCAGAATAGAGGGGTGCATGGAAGTAAAATTTGAAACCCCTAAGGAAACATACATTGCCCTCCATGCACCAACTCCATTTCGTCATTGGATTGCCTTAGGAACCTGAAAAAATGTGAGGCTTTAGTACAATGACATAATTGCTTTCAGGGGATGTACACAGAAGCCGAAAGGGGTTTCTGTAGCTGAACACCCAGCTCTGGCTCTTGGTTGCATTTGCAGAAAGGACACCAAGACAACTAAGGTGTCTGTGGTTCATTAACATCCCCCCACAAGAACATGCCAAATCCCCTTCACTTCACATCTGTACACACTCCAACCTCATCTCTATGACAAAGAATCTTCTTTAAAACTCAGCTCAAGTGACACTGTCTATGAGACACCAGCTTTAGCAAGCCCCAGGGTCAAGCAACCATTTCCCTGCTCTGTGTTCAAAGGCACCTGACCTGCTGCCAATGTTCTGTCATTTACCTGCATGCTCATCCTTCTCCCAATGGGTCATGAAGCCTTGAGGCCACTCTTCATCGTCAGTCACTTTTGCAGTGTCCCACACATTTTGGAGTAGGTTGTCAACAAGTGTTTGTTGATGGAAGGAAGGAAGAAGGGAAAGAAGGAGGGAAAGAGGGAGGGAGGGAAGGAAGGAGAGAAAGAAAGAAAGATGGCAGAAAGGAAGGGAGGACAGGACAGAAAGAAAGTGGAAAAGAAGGCAAATGGCCACGAGAATGTCTTGAGTATGAAAGCAACTTAAGCAACTGTCTCCAAGCTTTCCGAGTGCCTGCAGCTGGCTCGCAGATGTCACTAACCTTAGTCTCCTTCTCCCTCTGAATCCTATGTCAAAGTGGCATAAAGAGGAGACTTCTGGTATAACCTCTGATACTTCCACTTTGGTTCTTGTCCATCTGTCCTCAGGTAAGCTGTAGGTAATGCTGAACAGAGAGGGACTGGCCCCACATGGCACCATGATTGGACCTGCTCATGGGTAGAGGGAAGGGCCCGTCACATTACACTGGTGTTTTTCAACCTTTTTTAAATCTCATGCATGACGTACTAGAACCTCAGTTAAACTTCCAGGGCACATTTAAATTATGTTGATCAAAACAAACAAAACAAAAAAGAACAAAAGAAAGAATATACTTACTGTGCTTTGAACTTCTTTTGAAAATAATTTAATTGAAGATCTTTAAAAATTTCCTTCTCACAGAACATCAGAGTGCCAGGGCACACAGGTTGAAAATCACTGCATTATGCCCTCAAGAGAGCATCCTGGCTTTGTCCCTGGGAGCCTTTGAGTTCATTCTTAAGGGGTTGAACTTAGATGCGTAGGGACAGGGCTTTGGCTATCTCTGTACCTTGGACCAGACACCCCAGCAACAAACCTGCTTCTGTATCTAAAGTGAGGTGGATGTACAGAGTCTTTCTGTTTCTTCAGCTCTAAGATGCAGGGTGCACTGGTAGGCAGGTATGGGTCAGAATCCCAGAGGTGTGAGCACCAGGAGTGCTTAGGGTGCTCGTCCCACCAGAATTTCAGGTTCTAGGGCAGGTCAGGCTGAGTCCTTTCAGGTTGACCTTGGCTAGACATGGTCCTTTACGCTAAAGGAAGAAGACATCTCCAGGCTGTTTTCCACCACTGGGATGGGTCCAGCCAAGTAGGAGTTCCCTCCAGCATGGTCAGAGGTGCATGTGTTCACCTTGGCTTTACAAGGCAAAGGCCTGCAGAAGCTTGAGCAAACACTGACCCTGGGTTCCTCTTGAAAACCTGAGCCCGTCTCAGCAGGGCTAGAACATACAAGAGTTTTAATTTCATTTAAATCCAATGAAGAAAATGAACTTTTAGATCAAAGAAAATGTTTTAATATGTAAGCAATATGGACATATTTGTCTTTATACTAATGCACTCAATTATTTTTATGGAGAAAGTGGCCCATGAAAGTCATAATGTGGCCCCGGCCTGGGCTGTCTTCCATGGCATCAATAGTTTTTAAGTTTCCCAGGTGGTTCTACTATACAGCCAGGCTTAAGAGCTACTAATTTAAGAGTGTCTGAGTGGCTCCCTATACTCAAATATCTCCACCTGGTCTTCCCACTGCAGTCTTAGATAAACTGGAATTAATTTAAAGTGAAAGGTTTTAAATGGAATTGAAAATTGGGTTCTAGGAATCCCCACTCAAATATTTTTTCAAATGTGATGGGTACTGAATAGGCTTTAAAAGAGTGTACTTGGTGGGTGAATGGAGCCAGGAAAGGTTATTGGTGTTGCCACAAGCAGTTGGCAACCTCAGGCAGCTGGGAGTGTCTGGGTGGGCTGAGTTGGGGGCTACTGTCAGGGATGAACCCAAGTAGCCACCTGAACAGGCAATGGGTCCGCCCCTGTTTATGGGCTCCAGGGGATTCCAAATCCTTTCCCATTTAGCTTCATTACATCCCTGAGGTAGCCAGAATCGTCAGTTATTCTAATTAATTGATCTGATGATTATTATCCCATTTACTAGGTTACATGTAGGCTGTATATGACAGTGGTCTGGGGCCACCTGGCAGGGCAGTTAGTGTCCTGCTATGTGGTAATTTTGCTAACTTTAGATCCTGAATCCCAGTCAAAGCAAGAGACAGTGTCAAACTATATTTGGGGGGGAAATGAAAGCATTTTCTCAACCTTCACCAGATTTTATGAACTGCCATTGAAAATTGTTATGATTTTAATGATTTTGCAGTGATACTAGGTCATGTTCAGGTAGAATAGTGACAGATGACTCTTAGTCTTGGCTTTGGGAATAAGCTTTCTTAAAAGTCCACAGGGCTTCACCCTGGATGTGGGACCACAGCTCCACCTTGTGGACTACTGTGTGGTCACTCAGAAGCCCACAGGGTAGACACTGAGTGCTGTGACCTCCTTCCCATTTCTCCCACTCACTGCCTAAACAAGGAGAAAGATCAGAAAAAAGAAGTTGACTCTTCAGTCTAAAAATGGGCAATCTTGGTTTTTCCCTCCTCCCAAGACTAAATGACTTACATTTGCCATCATTAAAAATATTACAGTGGAATACAGAGAAAAATACTTAAAAATGTTCTTTTTAATTTGAGGAATGAGTATTAAACACTACGAGAATAGTGCAAAGTACAATGCCATTGCCAAAGGCAATGCTAAAAATGCTTGAAGGCCTTGCTAAAACAACTGAATAAAGAACCCCCCTGCATATATGTATTATGGTAAACCTCTGCCCAGAAGAGAATAAATCACAGATTATTGAAAGGAAGCAATGTAGTATTTCAGGTAGACAAGAGGTTACTTTCTTAATCTCTAAAATAGAGGTTTCATTTTGAACACAATTTTTATCATTAAAAATTTCTGGAAATGTAGCTCCATGATACACATACTTAATTTAGAAAGTATATATGTGAACTGTGGCACAAATGTCTTAGGCACACTGTAAAATCTACCAAAACAGATGAAAAAGTGAGATAAAAGTAAATATAATCTTGTGTTCTGATGCTATGTCCCCTGCCACAGCAGAACGTGGCACCTGCTCCAGAGGGTGCCCCTAACTTGGAACCACAACCCCAGCACATGGCAATGCCTGTGAATCTTGCCAGCTACAGAAGGGAGCAACTGGCCCTCTTGCATCTTTGCTAGTAACGTGGGACACATCAGTGCACCTTTAACAAAAAGTTGTTACTGGAAAAAAAGGCAGCACTCTCTAGTTTTGCCAACACCAGATCTCTGAGACATTGGTGCTCACCAAACCCCACACCAGCTTATACAGCCAGGCTGGGTCACTATGTCAGGAAGCTTGACATCTGTGTCCCCTGCTTCCCAGGTGCAGGAAACTCAGGATCTAGAATGCACAGAGGGGCTCCTGCCCTGCGTTGGAGTGGACATGACCTATAAATAAACATTCCTTGTACCAGAGAGTTAGTTGATACAGGAACAGGATCATGCCTATTCTGGTTAAACACTCAGCTTGTGATGCTGATAGAAACTGGAGCTAAAGCTTCAGAAGATCAGTGCCACCTGCCACCTCATGTTACTTAGGGGTGCTGGGAAGACAAAGGAAGTGTCTCTAACCACGTAGATGTGGCGAGATGAAAATTAACATGAAGCGATTGTTGAATGTGTCCCTGGGTGGGACAATGGCATTACACGCAGGTACCAAGCATCACTAGCCTGCTTTGTTCATAGATTCCACGTCTGGACCTAAAAGGGGCATCTTCCCCGCATACAACGTGTCTGTGTGGTTCCTTTTAAAGCATTGCCACGAGCACTGTTTCATGGGGCTTGCAAGTACGTATACTCATCCACATGCACGCATCCCTGAAGATTTAAAAATGGATTTACCCCATCCTAAACAGAGATTTCACTGAGGTTGTGACAAATGTGGTGGTGAGTCCTCCCTTGCGCTTCCTCCAGCTCCTGTCACCAGAGTCACCCTGGGAAACCTTGAAATTCTGCAGATGTGGAAAGCTAGAAAGTGACTTCTTAGTATCAGACAGTCACCCAGAAATCCCTCTTCAAAGTTGACCGACTGCATAACATTCTGGGTTTCTGCAGTTGGAGATTCCCCTCTTCCAGGTGTAGAGTAATGCCACCTTGACAGCAGTGGTGAGATTATGCACTAACACTGCCCGAATGTGCTGATTTGCAGGAATTCTCCAAGGCAGACAGTGTTATCCTTATTTTCTAGGTGAGGAAACCCAGATGCAGAAGCATTAAGTAATGACATAGTAGGTCAGGTTCACTCACCTCCACGGGAGTGAGAGAGTGTGGGAATCTGGCTAGATGGCCAGATGGGACCTTGGGCCCTGGGCAGCTGCACTACCTTTTTTGTCTTCTGTCCCCAGTGATAGCCTTCCACCACCAGTGTGTCCAGAGAGCTGGACTCCTCTGCTCGCATCGGCAGCAGATCACTGGAGCCCCGCCGTGGAGAAGCTGCTCTGAGCCGATGGAATAAAACCAGAGCAACAGGGCGTCCCCGGAAAGAGGGCAAGGCCCCATCACCCAGTTTTACTTCCACCTTCAGCTGGAGAATCAATGTGCGCAGATGACACAGGGAGCTAATTCTTTTGTTTCCTCTCTTTTTAAAAAATTTACTTGTGCCCTGGACAAAGACGGACAAACACCTATTTCTGTAAGCTTTCTAAGACAAAGGCTGAGAAGAGCAATGCAAAAAGCCACCAGGAGCCTACCTCCCTGAGGAGTCTGGGTCACACATTATCAGTTCCAAACGGTTCCAAGTATCTCCCTGTTTACACTGTCCTAAGTAGTTATAAATTTTTAAAACCATTTAAAAATACAGCATGAAAGTAAGGGAGTGACATCTAGACAAACAGTGAGAGTAAGTTAACTGAACGTGCTTCTGTTTATTTAGACCCAGAATTAAAAAGGAGAAAAGACTAACATTGATTTAGGGGCGTGAACCACAGGGCCAAGAATCGTGCTGCTCATTTTATCCCCATGAGCTGAGGAAATGGTGGCGTAGTAGTCATCACCACCTCTATGTTACAGGCAGAGAAATGGAGGCCAGCTGGCAGGTGGGCAGCCAGGGCTGGAGCCCAGAGGCAGGCAGCACGTCCACCAGAAGCCCTGCAGTGAGACCGCAGGCTGAGCTGTGATGGCCTTGCCGGTACATTTCAGACAAAGAGCAAAAGGAGCCACTGGGTCCTCCTGGCTTCCTTTGCCATGCTCTGGCGCAGATGACAGCCCAGCTGTGTCAAAGGAACACAGGAGGCAGCTGCAAGGGTCAAACCGAGACCAAGGCAGATACTCTGTCCCTTGCCTTCCCTGGGCTGGAGCAATGGATGGGGGTGGGGGGCAGGCAGGGGGAGCAGGAAGCCCTGAGATGTCCAGGGCTCATTCTGGGGGCAGGATGCTTTCTTGAGAAGGAAGATGAAATCCACTGTTGGAGGATGTGCCATCTTCTCAGGGCTTGCCTTCTTGCTTGAGAGCCAGCATGCCCTGTGCTCTGAGCAGAGCCAAGCCCTGGGCCCACATAGTATAAACGCTTTCCCTTCTACCAGCGGGGAGACCTGGACTTAGAGGCAAGCCCTCTCCCTCGTCCACTTCATGGCAAAGCCTGAGCCCAATCACGAGGCTGCTCATCTTTCTCAGCTACCTCTCTGAGCATGAACCAGGGACATCTTGCTGCAGTATCTTCCTGAAGTGGCTGTGCCGCCCCACCCGGCTGAGGGTCATCAACCCAGCCTGTGCTGTCAGGACTGCTCCTGCCACATGCTGGAGTCAGAAGATGCCTCAGCTCTGATGAGGGCTGCTGGAGCTGGGTCAGGACAGGGCAGGTACCCCCTCACCGGGCACCTGGCACCAACCAGCCTTCCAAGATGGTCATCTTCACACCAGCTTTGTCCTGGGGACAAGGACCTAAAATCCCCATTCCACACACTCTGGGAGCCCCTGACTGAAGAAGATTGAGCCCCTGGCTGGACAGCCAGCTGGGACTGGCTCGCTGCATGGACTCCAGTTTTCAATTTAGAAAGGAGTGACTGAGCTCTGAGGAGGGTGGGAGTTTGCCTGAGGTCTCCAGAGAGTTCCTGACAGAAACCCAGCCCCTCTCGGCAAGTGGTTTCCTCTCAGGGCTAGAGATTTCCTCCCAAGATGTCAACATGCAGATTTGCCCAGCGCTGGGTGCGTCCCCAGGAGGAGTGGACAGATGACCGGTAGTTCCAGTTCCCTGGGTTGTTATGTGGCCTTCCACTTGCACAAACTATCATGCAGCAACCAGAGGGATGACCCATCCAGTCTCCCTGGAGACCACTGGGCAGGGTTCAGAGCTGCGAGAGTGTCACACCAAGACAGCGAGCCCTGATGAAGCTTCACCAGGCAACAAGGTGTCCACACCGAGGCCCGAGGCTGCAGGCAGGCTGCTCCCACTTGACCCAGAAATACGTGGGCAACCAGCAAGTCCGAGGCACCGTCATGGGACCTGGAGTTGCCTGCCCCCACTTCTCACATGCTCAGCCTCAACAGGCAACATCACTGTCAATCAAGATGGTAATTGCAGAAGTGTTTGTAATGAAAAAAGAGAAAAGAAACGAAAATCTAAAATAACCCCAGTGAGTTTCATGAGACAACGAGTTAAAGAACAGAAAACCAAGCAGCTATGAAAAGGAGCCATCCAACATTCAGTGTGCACTGCGGGTGGTGGCCTGGGTGTAGAAACTGAGTCCCTCCGCTCTGGAAGTGGGCTGGGGTCCTCCACGCTCCTCTAGGCCATTTGCAGACCCTCCTCCCACCTTGCCCCCTAAAACTCCTATCTGTGGAGCTGGTGCTGTCAGAGTTGATGGCTAGGTCCCCTTGCAGCTGGCATTTTCCTGCCCTAGGTCATCAGTTCTTCCTTTCTGGGACATTTGGAACCCCAGCTCAGTCCATACCTGCAGTACCCCAACCCTGCTCCACCTCTGTGGTGTGATCTCATGGTCCGGCTTTGCTACACGGCTACCTTGTCCCCCAAAACTACATTCTCCTGCCTGCTTCAGTCTGGGTCATAATCCTTGGCGACATTCCCCTAAACTGGGATGCTGCTATTCCCCAGTGGCCCATCCTGCTCCCCACCTCTCTCACTCCATCAGCTCCTTACTCCCTTTGGGACACAAGGGGTGCTATGACCACTGACTTCGCCCTTCTCTTCCCTCTCTCTTCACCCTCCTGTTTCTCTCCCCCACCTCCAACTGGCCAGAGAATGGATCATTTTTCTTCCCTGCACACTCCTCCATCCCCTATTCCTCTCTGTTTATCTCAACCCGCTGCTAAATGCCAAGCTTGGTTAAGTCTGCCCTTTCTCCCTCCTCCTCTGTACCTGAGTCCACATGGTCAGAGCCACGGGTCTCTGCCCCTGCCATGATTTCTGCCTCTGTTGCCATCCTGCGGGCACAGTGATCCTTTCAATGCTTAAGCCAGAGTATGTTGTTCTTCTGCTCCATCACCCCAAAGACTATCAACGTCTGTCAGAGTAAAATCCAAAGTTTTCAAAATGCTTGCCTCTTTCTGCCACTCCTCACCCCTCACCTCTCTCTTTTCCTGTTACTGTCCCCTCTGCTCTCTCTGCGCTAAACACACCAGCCACATTCCCGGACCTTGTGCCATATGTTCCTGCCCCAGGGCCTTTGCATTTGCTGCTGCTTCTGCCTGGAGTGATTTTTTTTTCACCCAAATATTCACATGGTTTGCTCCTTCACATCTTTCAGGTCTTTGCCCAAATGTTACCTTCTCTTTTTTTGTTGTTTGTTTGTTTTTGCTATGATAGCTTAAAGCAACCCTAAACTCCTAGGCTCAAGCCATCCTCTTGCCTTAGCCTCCCAAGCAGCTGGGACTACAAAATGTGCACCACCACACCTTGCTGGTTTTTCTATTTTTTGTAGAAATAGAGTCTCATTCTTGCTTGGGCTGGTCTCAAACTCCTGGCTTTAAGAGATCATCTTGCCTCCACTCTACAGAGTTCTAGGATTATAGGTAGCCACCATGCCTGCTCAAATGTTACCATCTTAGCAATGCCTTTTAAAACTATTTTATTTAAAATTGTAATGCTCTCCTACTCTGCCTTCCCTTCCTCCAGCTTTAATTCCTTTAGAAATTTAATTCCTCCTACTATCTTACATAATTTGTCACTTATGTAGCTTGTTGTTTTTTTTCCCGTATATGTAAGCTCCATAATGTCTGATATTTTTTGCTCTTCTATCCCCAGTGTGCAGTGCAAATAAATATCTGCTAAATGAGTGACTAGTTAAAAATTATATAAACATATATGTACATTATACACACATAGCAAAAAATGCTAAAATATACATACTCTAACTCAAGAGTTTAAACTTGATCTATATGATTTAAAATTTTAAAGAAAATGTAATACTTCCATGGTTTAAAAAAAATCAGAATAATCAAAAACAAATATTTTCAATATTTCAAAATTTCTGCACCGACCCCCTTGTTACTCACAGAGCACTGGGGGCTGCCACAGAGCAGCTGCGTTTCCACAGGCTGTCTTAATGGAAGACTGCGTCCCCTGCAGGGCTGGGGCCTTGGCTTGCCTGGAGTCCAGGGAGAAGCCTTGGGCTTCTCGGCTGCAGAGTAACCTGGAAAGGCAGGTAGCAGTTGAAGGCAGGATAAGATCTTTTTGGACCACCCAGTCCCAGAAAGGATCCTCATATTCCTTACTGAAGAGGTGAACCAAGAGCAGAGCCTCTCAGCTCCTGTGCCCCGGGAAGGGTCTCATCTGGTGTATCCTCTCTCCCAATATCAATCCAGGACTAGCCAGGATTTTCTTGCTCAGAAACAAAAAATGCTCACATGGGTGCTGCGCCCAGGATGGCTCCTTGTGACAGGAAGCCAATCCCAAATAAATCAAGAAGCACAGGTCACACTCCAGGGCTGGAGTGTGCTTCTGTTACAGCTGAAACTTAGGTATTGATCTGGGCTCCCTGCCATGAGAATTCCTCAGACAGCACTGCCCTCCTACAGTAAAGTGGAGAAGAAAATCAACGTGGCTGTTGTAAAAGCAAAATTGCTACATTACAATTATGTGTAGGAGGAGTGGCCCAGCCCCTTGATATTAAGAGTGAGTCTGTGTGAGCAGGCTGGAGACCCTGCTGGGTGCCAGCTTAGCAGCTTGTCAGTAAAAGCAGGTGTTAGTAATTAGCATGATTGCCACCTGGCCCCCGAGCCTACTCTCTACCAGTGATGGCACGTCACTTCTGAGATTAGGTTGTAGAAAATATTTTGTCTTGTGTCTTGCTGTCCCTGCCCCATACCCCCCTCTCTCAGAATACTGTGTCTCTGGAGAAAACCAGCTCCCAAGTTTAGCCGTATGGAGACACCCACTTGGCCAGGAACTGAAGCCTCCTGCCAACAAGCCCATGATGCTCCGGCTTCAGTCAGCAGTCAGAGGCTGTCCTGGCCATAAGTAAGTGCACCCTTGTGAGAGGCCCTGAGCCCGAGATACTCGCTATACTAATATGCATTTTGGTAACTGGGAGTAGAGCACTGCCATAACAAATACCTAGCATATGAGTGTCTTTGGAACCAGGCAGCAGGAGCAGTTAGGAGGACTTTATGGAAAGCATTAATGAAAGCCTACATTGCCTCAGACTGTTAGTAAAATTTGAATTTGAGAAGGCTGCTGGTCAGGCTTAAGAGAGAGAAAACAGTTCCTGGATGTTAGAGGAGCAGGGAGCCTTGCTATGCAGTGGCAGAAAGTTTAGCAACCCTACTGCCTGCGGTAGTTTAGGAGTTAGGACATGTATTTAATAAATTGACTGATCTGGCTAAGAAAATTGTTCCAGAGTTGGTTTCCAGGTTTCCACCTAGTTTCCACTTATAGCAAAATATGAGAGAAGAGAGATGCTTTGAGGAGAAAAAGACCAAGATGTGCTGTTTTTGAAGATTTTTCAGCTTCTTCAGATGTCAATTGATGCTAAAATTAAGAAATGGTTTCTGAGCAAAGATCAAACGCAGAAAGCCCTCAGAAAAGGATAGTCCAGAGATGAAGCAAAGCATGTGACTGTTAACTCCTTTGTTAAGACTTCAGAGAGATCAAAGATGGTGCCTCTGAGTGCCATTCAGCCAGACAAAGGGCCTCTCAAATTTTAAATGTATACTTTATGGATCCTCTCAATTATATCACAGGGCTTCTATGAAGTTTAAAGGGGTAGAAATTCCTCAGTAGAAAACCAAAGTCAAGAAGGACTTATATTGAAGAGAATTATAAGTACAGCTTTTGCCTAGTGGAGTAAAAACCCCAATGAGATTCACACGAGACCCACCATGTTTTTAAGAGAATTATATCACTAGAAATACCACCAGCTTGCACTGACATGGATGGTTCTCACAGAAGAGAACTTTGGACCCTCTGACTTCTTTAAGCAAAAGAAGCTGAGAAATCTACTCATGGTACCTGACTCACATGGTGGAACCAAGAGCCCAGAAAGGAGAACTAATAACCATGAAGCTACATGCATTTCTAGGCAATCTGGGCTGATCGAGGGATACCTAACATTTGCCCAATAGGATTTCCATGGGCCACTGATTCCTTTGTTTTCCTATTATCCCTCCTTTGAAACCGGGATGTGTATACAGTCATCTCGTGCATCTTCCCATAAGTATTAAGTATGTGCGGGACAGATAACTTGTATCTTCATGTTACAGGTCTTAAGATTGGAGGGAACTTGTCTTTGATGGGATGAGATTTAGAAGGGGAGACCTTGGGAGTGGGAGATTGTGTTTAACATATACAGTAGTAGTGTCCAACCTTTTTGGCACCAGGAACTTATTTTAGGGTTTCTGTGGACTCAGGAGAGCATTAGGTTCTCCTAAGGAGCACACAACCTAGATTCCTCACATGCGCAGCCTACAGTAGGGTTTGCGCTCCTATGAGAATCTAATGCCACTGCTGATCTGACAGGAGGTGGAACTCAGGGGGTAATGCAAGTGATGGGGAGCAGCTGTCCATATAGATAAAGCTTCACCAGCCACTCACCCCCTGCTGTACAGCCCAGTTCCTAACAGGCCACAGACTACTACCAGTCCATATGTAGAGGAATGTGGCCAAGGGGTGGACTGTAGTAACCAACCTCTGAAATAACCTCAAAGGTTTCTGCTTCCTTGCAGTCCCCTCTAATATGTCTCAGGGCTAGTCTGTGTGACCAGGGGATGACAACAGAAGTGATGGTATGTTACTTCTGAGAGTAGGTTACAAAAGTTAATGAGGCTTCTGTTGGATTGAACCATGTCCCCCTCCCGCCCCATAACTCTCTCTGGGGCAAGGGGCAGCCCATGTGGAACAGGCCATATGGAGATGTTTGCTGTAAGAAACCAAGAACTTTCACCTCAGTCAAGCCTTCAGATGATGCAGCCCCCCGTCAACACCAGTACTGCAGCTTCATGAGAGATCCTCAGACAGAAGTTCCCAGCAAGGCACTTGTGGATTATGCCTCTCTCAAACTGTGTGAGATAATAAATGCTCCTCACATTCAGCAGGCTCGTTTTGGGTATAATTTCATACACAGCAAGAATAATACTTTTAACCAGCGTGAATGTATAGAGAGAAAATACTTGGGTCTTTGTTCCAAGTGAAAAAAATTAGAGAGCAGACAAAGAGATGGTCTGGCTCTGAATGAGAAAGGGCACAGTTGCTAGGGGTCAGTAGGCATCCCTTTTCTTCTATGTGGTCCCACTATTGCCCAAGTTTCAACAGAAATTTATTCTTTAAAAAAAATTTTTTTTTTTGTAGAGACGGAGTCTCACTTTATCACCCTCGGTAGAGTGCCATGGTGTCACACAGCTCACAGCAACCTCTAACTCCTGGGCTTAGGAGGTTCCCTTGCCTCAGCCTCCCAAGTAGTTGAGATTACAGGTGCCCGCCACAATGCCTGGCTATTTTTTTTTGTTGCAGTTTGGCTGGGGCTGGGTTTGAACCCATCACCCTTAGTACATGGGGCTAGCGCCCTACCCACTGAGCCACAGGCTCCACCCCAACAGAAATTTATTCTGTTGAGAACTCTTTGAGCATCCTAAAGACAAACCTCAATATGGGTGCCAGCCTGGGCAAAAAAACTATGTGAGAATGAAATTAGGTATGAAGTGATGGAAAGAGATGGGGTCGACTTTAGGGTTAGGAAGCTTGGGGTCAACCCCAAACCCCTACTCTCTGGCTCCATCATACGGAGAGTGGCATGGACATCTTTACTCTTTGCTTACCTGACCCGTTAATAAAGACATGAATCCTATGTGTTGATGTAAAGATTCAAGGAGCCACTGATGGTAGACATCAACTACAGTCACTGGTTCCCTGACTCTCACACAGCCTGAAGGCATCTGATAACATTAGTGACCTTCTCTGCCTTACTCTGTACCCTTCTCCTGCTTTCCAATATTTCAAAAAGATTTTTTTTTTTTCAGATTCAGAGGTATTATTCCTGAGGAAAGCCTTCCCACTAGCCTTACAAACTCAACTGTGAGTCACACTTGCTGGCAATTTAATCCATGCCTGAAACTTGCTAGCTTTTTAAGTATCTGTTGAGTGACTAGATGAATAAATAAATGAATTAGGAAAACAGTGATTCACAGTTTGCATCATGTATTTTTGACTGTTTTTTACTAACTTATCTAATTCAGATCTAGAAAGAACTACTCACCAGGTAAATGTCAGCATATATTCAGGTTGCACTACTGAACTCATGAATAATGAAATAAGTCTTATTATCTAAGGTAATTCTCTTTGTTGTATAATAAGTAATTTGTCTGATCTTTGTCCTGAGTACCTGCGAGGAGTACCAAGTGATGGGAATGTCTTTCCTATTCCTGGAAAGCCCATGGGACTGCATCTGAATGGATGCCTATGACTCAGGATGGGTGCTGGCCAGGCTAGAAAGGTCAACTATGTGATTAGTGGTTTGGGGTTTTGAACTAGGTGATATCAGCCTGACTACCAGGAAAGAGCTTGATGTTGAACTCAACTAGAATGAATCAATCAATCACACCTACTCAATGAAACCATAATAAAAACTCTGGACATTGAAGCTCTGGAGAGCTTCCTGATTGGTAAACACATCCATGTGCCAGGAAAGTGGTGCACCTTGATTCCAGGGGTAGAGAAGACAGAAAGCCCCATGTCTGGGACCCTCCCAAACCTTATCCTACGGGTTTCTTCTTTTGGCTGGTCCTGGTCCATATCCTTCATAATAAACTATCATCATAAGTATAGTGCTTTCCTGAGTTCTGTGAGTCATTCTAGTGCAGTGGTTCTCAACATTCCTAATGCCTCCTAATACTGTGACCCTTTAATACAGTTCCTCATGTTGTGGTGACCCCCCACCATAAAATTATTTTCATTGCTACTTTGTAACTGTAATTTTTCTACTGTTATGAATCATAATATAAATATCTGATATGCAGGATGGTCTTAGGTAACCCCTGTGAAAGGATTGTTGGACCCCCAAAGGGGTCGCGACCCACAGGTTGAGAACCACTGGTTTACAAAATGCAATGTTACAAAAATCCAGATAGATTAACATTGTAGATAAAGATGTGGACAAAATGATATTAATGATGTGATTATAAAATACATATTGGTTTTAGAAAATACTAGCTAACTTAGAGTTCTAGGAAATGGACTTGTGCTTAATGAAAATGTTACATTATTGGAATCTCTAAGTCAAATGATATTTTTTCCAGTTTACTTGCCATTTGTTGATGTGATTATATATAATTTAAACCATTTAAATCCAAAAATATTTAAGAGGTTATCAAGTTAAATAAGGTTTAAAAATTACACAAGACAGTATGAATTAGTCATGATCTCTCATAGGGTACTATTCTCAGAGATTTGGAAATTCTTTATCCTTTACTACTAGTCTTTTAGAGTTTGATTTTCAGCACCTGCAGAAAAGACTGGTCTGAATTACAGGGGTTTCCCCATTAGCTAAGGGGAGCTTGGCCTTCTCAAGGGCCCAACATTCTTTGGGTGACACCTGTCCTCCCCCACAGGAAAGCCAGAGGAGAAATTAAGGCTCACAGTCCTCAGTATTTTGTGATTTATGGTGTTGCCAGATGAAATCCTAACCCCATAATTCATTCTTACGTGGTAGCCAAGAACAATTTCATGTGGCAAGTGCCAAGATGACTGCATTAGCAAACATTATCTGACCCCCATGGCATATGGTGGAGTTATTTCTGCAGCTTGGGTTTGCTTTTTGCTTTTTAGTCACATGGCAAAGAACAAAAGGAACCTCTTCAAAGGACCAAGCAAACAGGCTTTTTAGCATCCTAAATAATTTGTCAATGGAACTACAGGTGGGGAAGATATATTTTGCCTTGCTTAAGTGCCTGGAGAATTGAGAACTCCTGTGTGGAAAGGCTTTGAACTCTCCAGGAGATGGCAGGGAGCAGGGCTGTCTCATTCACAAGGCTCTTTAGAACAGAACGTGCAATTGCTCTGCGCCCTGCACCTGGCAGGTCAGGTGACATCCACACACCCCAGCCCTGCCTTCCCGAATTCTCCAGCCCTGAACCTTCCCCTTGGCTCACCACCCTGCCATGTCCTCAATACAGATGACTACAGTTGCCCAGGAGAACTTGTTTCCAAGCCATGCTGTTAGGTCAAGTCTCCAGTGAGCCATGTCCCTGTCCCAGGTGCTGGCTTTCTACTTGGGACACTCACGCCTCACCTTTTCCAGCCCACCATTCACACGTGGCCAATGCATTCGTGGTTCTGTTTCTGCCAACTCCATGTATTTTCCAGCTTTGGGCCAGTCATACATTCTCACTGACTCTGAAATGCATTTCCATTCTCCCCCTTGGCCTGATCAGCCTTTACAGGGGTTAATGTGCATCCCACGCCTTGAGGGAAACATTCCCACTGTTTACACCAAAGGGGCGTGGCTGTGGCCAAGCCCCTTGGAAAATAAGAGTCCTTTTCCCAATTCAGTGGTTTATTTGTTTAGAGCATGAACACTGATTCACACTACTGCATTTCAGTAAACATGATACAGTATGATATTCAACTCACTTATTTGCAAAACATTTTATTATTTTGGAGGGTGTCTTCTTTTCTGGGTCCTAGGAAGATGAAGATGAGCACCAGTGCTTTGGTCCCCCGGCCCTGGTGGCCTCATACAGGGGAAGATGTTCCCTGGGGAGCACATAGCAGCCAGAAGTAGAAACCCAGGATGTGGGCCCCGAGGGCTGTAAGTTCATAACCTAAGGGAAAAAGTCAGCAATGACTCTGAAATGTGAATAGGAACCAGGTGAGAATGTGGAGGCCATTTCAGGCAGAGTTCACAGAACCCCTGGTAGTTTTTCCAGGCAACTGCTCTTGGTGATGGGGGCTGATGGTGAGCCAGGATCAGATGCCTCATTGGTAGCCTTGGCTACAGAGCTGGGCAACTTTGAAATGGACCGATCTGGATTCAGGTGACCTAGACCTCTCTGGGTGTGTTTGGAGGTGGGGGCATCGCCTTTCTCCCTTTCACTACTCTCTCCCCCCTTTGTTTCACTTCTTCCCTCTCTTCTGAAAGGCACGTTATGTCTTCAGACTTGTCATCAACCTCTTGGGTCCCACCCTGCCCCACCCTGCCCCAACACCGTCTCAGTGCTGTGGACACTACCACCAGCCTCCTGTGACAAACGTCTGGCCCCAAACCTCGTCTCACCTGTCAGAACAGGTTCTCAGGAGTTGTGAGCTGCCATGTAGAACACCACTGATTCATTCATATGCCGGCAGTGAGAACCAGGCTACCGAATATATTACATATCCTGTGAGAGTTTACATTGTCACAACAGGCAAAGTGTTGAGCTCAAAAATGAATGTCTAGAGGTGAAATTTCAAAAGAACACAGCAAGCTGATCACTTGGCTGAACCGAATTAAACTGTGAAGGTAAAAATCAATTCTGTTTATAAATGTCCTGGACACTTCCCTGAAGATTTTTACAAAATCCTCTTAAGAAATAATTCCTGGAATATTCCTTTTGGTTACTACAATCTACTTTTTTCTATTAGAAATAGATGGTAGATAAAAAGTTTTATTTTGGTTTTGAAAGTTCCAGTTTGTGAGTCTCTGGCTAATAGGGGCTTAGTTGCATCAGAAGTCCCATCGGCAGTGCATGTCTTATAGAAATCCTCATAGCAGTCTCCGTAAGACGACTGTAAGGAAGGCTGAACGGAGACATCCTTCCCTAGGAAGTTTATGAGAGATATGTTTGCAGAAGTTTTTGTTGAAGCCCTATCCAGGGAGGAGCTCAGGAGGAGAAGGGAGAGGGCTGGGAGCATCCTGGCAGAAGGCACCTTCTTCTGGTTATTACGAATTAACATGGGAAGGGCAGCTGCTGGAGAAACCCCAAGGGTCTGAGCCAGCTGTGACCACCAGCCTGTCAGAGCACTCTGCGTTACAGTGTGTCTGGGAGCAGCTGTGCCCCTGCTGTGGCCTAGCGGGTTTGGGGGCAGAATGGCACATTTATGAGAAGTGTAAAGGATGGCACCAGCCATAGCAATATATCAGCAGCCTGCAGAGAAGAATGGAGACCGGCTGCACACTGATGGAAATTTATGGCTGATGCAATCTGGAAAACATATAAAGCAAGGCAGCTCCGTGGAGCCAGAATACTCTCTGGGGGCTTAGGCCTAATCCTCCACACCTGGACAGAGAGGGCTAGCTTATTACAGGTTACCTCTGGTATGCGGCATCCTAGCACCAGGACACCTGGGTTAACTAGCAATTCGTACAGATAACCTGAGAGGCTGAAGGATTCTGAAATGGCTTCTAAATCCATGGACAAAAAAGAGGCAGAACAGAGCACAAGGAAAGCAGGTGGAGTTTGTTCTGTGTTATTTTTAAAATTCTCTATTTTTAGACTTGTCAATGTCACACTAACATTTGGGTTTGTGGCACATGCTAAGCACTGCTCTGGGAGCTGTAAAAGATAAGCTTGTTTTTATGTCATCATTGCTTAGTGCAGCATATTTAGTAGAGACTAAATATTTAGACCCTGCAATACCAAAGAGAGTATGGAACACATAGTACATCATACGTGCACTTTGGTTTTTCTTTTGTAATGATTCGATGGTTTTTAATACATGCATAGAGTTGTGCAACCAGGACCACAATCAATATTAAAATATTTTCATCATTCTCCAAAGACTCTGAGTACCCATTAGCGATTACTCCCCATTTCACCATGGTTTCTCCCACCTCCACCACCTCTGCCCCTTCTGTCTTTCGCCCACATAACAACTAATCTGTTTTCTGTCTTTAGAGATTTGCCTGTTTTAGAATTTCACATGAGTGAAAAAACCCCATGTATGGTCTTTTTGTGACAAGCTTCTTTCCCTTCGCATAATATTTCCAAATTTCACTCATGTTGTAGCACATACTACTACATGCTTCTTTTTCTTGCTGAATAATATTCTATTTTGGGGATATGCCTCATTTTACCCCATCATTCATCAGTTGATAAAAATTTGCATTGTTTCCACCGTTATAATCAATGCTACTATGAATATCCATGTACAAGTTTTGGGGAGATATATGTTTTCATTTCTTTTGGGTACATTTCAGAAGTGGGAACAATTTAGGAAGTGGAATTGCTGGGTCACTCTTTGTTTAACCTTTTGAGAAAGTGTTAGACTGTTTTCCAAAGTGGCTGCCCCATTTTATGGTTCCATGAGGAGTCTAGGAGTGTTCTAGTTTCTCCATATATGTACATCCTCACTGATACTGGTTGCTAGTCTTTTGGACTGTTGTCATTATAGTGGGTATGAACTGGTATTTAGATGTGATTTAGATTTGCAATTCCCTGATAGCTAATGATGTTCAGCTGTTTCTCTTGTGCTTATTGGCCATTTGTACATCCTTTTTGGAGAAATGTTTCTTCATATCCTTTGCCCTTTAGAAAAAAAATGGGGTTATTTTTCTTCTGCCTATTTGTTCTATTATACTTTTGGTTTTTCTCCGATTATGTGTGTTGTCTTTTCACTTTCTTGGTGGTATTCACTCAAGCACAAATCTTTAAATTTTGAGACCATCTAATTTGTCTATTTTTTCTTTTGTTACTTATATTTTTGGTATTGTGTTTGTGAAGGCTTTGCCTAATACAAGGTCATGGGTATTTGTGCATATATTTTCTTCCAAGAGAAAGAAAACTTTTATATTTTTAACCTTTACATTTAGGTCACTGATATATTTTTAGTCCATTTTTGTGTACAAAGTGAAAACAGGGTCCAACTTCATTCATTTGTATGTGGCTATCCATTTGTTGAAAATACCATGTTTTCTCCATTTAATTATCTTAGCATCCTTATTGAAAATCAATTGATCATAATGTGCAGTTTCATTTCTGAAGTTCTAGTTCTATTCCATTGAACTATATTTCCATATTTATGTATTCATTACCCAGATAATATTGTTTATAAGAATTTTGTAATATGTTTCAAAATTGTCTTGGGTCCTCTGACTTTTTTCTCCTTTTTCAAGATTATTTTGGTTTTATATGGTCCCTTGAACTTCTTTATGAATTTTAGGATCACCTTGCCAATTTCTGCAAATAAGACTATTGAGATCTTGATGGAGTTTGTACTAAATCTGCAATCTCAGGTCAATTTAGGAAGTATTTTCATTTAAACAATATTAAATCTTCCCATTGATGAACATGTGATGTTTTCCCCATTTATTTAGGTCTTCTTTCATTTCTTTCAACAATGTTTTATAGTTTGTGGTGTACAAGTGTTATCACTTAAAAAAATGAATTCTTAAGTATTTTATCCTTTTTGATCTTGTTGTAAATGAATTTCTTGCTTAAGTATTTTTGAATTGTTAATTGCTGGTGCATAGAATTATAATTAAATTGTATATTGATCTTATATCAGGTAATCTTGCTGAATTTATTTATTAAATTCTATGCAATCTAATTCAATCTAATAGCTATTTCCTTAAAAAATTCTACATGGATTGTATTAATGTACACAGCTATGATTTAATATAAAAATAAAATAAATAAATTATGTAAACTATAATAAATTCAGTTACACTTATCCATTCATTTATCTTGGTTTGCAGTTAATCTCCCAAACCTCACTTGGGAATTATCAGAAATGTGTAATCATTTGTGAATAAATTGCAACATTTTAAATTAAAAAAAATTCTATATGGAAGATCATGTCATCTGACTATAGAGATGGTCTTACTTCTTCCTTTCCAGTGTACTTGGTACACGTTATTCCATTTTCTTGCCTAATGGCTTGACTCAACATCAAGCTCAATGCTGAATAGAAGTAGTGAGCGTGGACATCGTTACCTTCTTCCCAATTTTAGGGAACAACTCTGTCTTTTACCACTGAATTTCATATTAGTTATGGCCCTTTGGAGATTTTTTTACTATGTTAAAGAGATTCTCTTCTATTGCTGGTTTAGTGAGAATTTTATTATGATTAAGTGTTGTATTTTTATATAATTTTTCTGATCACTTTTCATTGTGGTGTGTATTTTTGCCTTTATTTTATTAATAGGTATATTACATTAAATGATATTCAAATATTAAACCAATGTTGAACTTCTGGAATATATTCCACATAGTTGTAATATATAATCCTTTTCATGTGCTGCTGGATTCAGTTTGCTAAATTTTTAAAAGAATTTTGCATCTGTATGTATGAGGAATAAGATCTGTAGTTGTCTTTTTCTGTCATTTTTTTTTATGGCTTTGGTATGAGATAATTAACAGCATCATAAAATAAGTTGGGAAAATTTCACCCCTTCTCTATTTTATGAAAGACTCTATGTAAGGTATTATTTCTTCCTTAAAAGTTTGATAGAATTCACCAGGGAAGCCCAGGACCTGGGCTTTTGTGTGTGTGTGTTTGAAGATTTTAAAATTTCTTTCTTTTTTTTATTCTTGAGCCAGAGTTTCACTATGTTGCCCTTGGTAGAGTGTGATGATGTCATAGCTCACAGCAACCTCAAACTCTTGGGCTTAAGAGATTCTCCTGCCTCAGCCTCCCAAGTAGCTGGGACTACAAGCACCTGCCACAACTCCTGGCTATTTTTTTGGTTGTAATTGTCATTGTTGTTTGGCAGGCTTGGACTGAATTCGAACTCGCCAGCTCTGGTGTATATGGCTAGTGCCCTAGCTGCTGAACTACAGGTGCCAAGCCAGATTTTAAATTTCTAATTCAAATTATTTTATTTGATGAAAGTCTAATCATTTTTTAAAAAAAATTTCAGGCCAGTTGATGGCTCACTCCTGTAATCCTAGCACTCTGGGAGGCTAGGACAGGTGGATCACCTGAGCTCAGGAGTTTGAGACCAGCCTGAGCAGAGGCTAGACTCCATCTCTACTAAAAATAGAAAAACTAACCCGATATTCTAGTGGATGCCTGTCCCAGCTAATCAGGAGGCTGTGGCCAGGGGATCACCTGACCCCAATCGTTTGAGGTTGCTGTGAGCTATGACACCATAGCACTCTACCCAGGGCACAAAGTGAGACTCTATCTCAAAATAAATAAATAAATAAATAAATAAATATTTAAAAAATAAAATAAAAACATTTTCTCTAGCCAGTTTTGTAATATTTCGTCCTAAAAAGTTTTCTTTTTGGGCAGCACCTGTGGCTCAGTGGTTAGGATGCCAGCTCTATATACCAAGGGTGGCAGGTTTGAACCTGGCCTCGGCTAAACCGCAATAAATAAATAGCTGAGCATTGTGGCAAGCACCTGTAGTCCTAGGTACTCAAGAGGCTGAGGCAAGAGAATAAACCTAAGCCCAGGAGTTGGAGGTTGCTGTGAGCTGTGACACCACAGCACTCTACTGAGGGCAATAAAGTGAGACTCTATCTCTAAAAGAAAAAAAAAATTTCTTTTCACAAAAATTGTCTAATCTATTGGAATAAAATTGCTTTTACTAATCTCTTCTAATTAATTTATTAATAATTATTGTAGGGTCGGTTGTGATATTTCTTCTATCATTCTTGATTTTGTCAATTTATATTTTCTTTCTTTTCCTTGCTTAGTTTAGCTCAGGGGTTGGCTAACTCTGACCAATGGACCACATCTGACTTGCATCCTATTTTAGTATAGTCTGGGAGTTTAAAATGGTTTTTAGTTTTTTAAAGAGTTATAAAAACAAACAAAAAACACAAAGAGGAATATGTGATACAGACCATATATGGAGTGCAAAGGTTATAATATTTACTATCTGGCCCTTTACTGAAAAATATCTGTGAGAAGGATGCTCACCAATATATACAGTATTGGTGAGACTGTAAATTGGGACAACCTCTGTGGAAAACAGGTATGGAGATTCCTTTCAAAACTAAAGGTATCTCTACCATTTGATCCAGAAATCCCACTCTTGAGTATCTACCCAAAGAAAAAGAAGTCATTTTATCAAAAAGACACTTGCACTCGAATGTTTATTGCAGCACAATTCACAATGCAAAGATGTGAGATCAACACAAATGCCCATCAATTTATGAGTGAATTAACAAAATGTGATTTATGTACACTATGGAGAATTACCAAGCCGTGTAAAAGGATGAGTTTTGAGGATGAGAATGCTGTAATGCCTTGTAACAATTTGTATGGAACTGGAGACCATTATCCTAAGTGTAGTATCACAAAAATAGTAAAACAAAAACCACATATACTCACTACTAAACTGAAACTGACTGATGAGCACAAAAACCTACATAATGGGTACAGTGAACACTTTGAGTGATGGCCACAGTCATAGACATGCCTCAAGAATTATAAAAGTGGTACATGCAACTAAAAGATTTGTTCCTCCTTAATACTTTGGAAAAAATAAAGAAAAAGAAAAACTAAAAAAGAAAAAGAAAGAAATATAAAAATGGCTTGGCTGAAAGGATAGTCTTGTACCATTCTTTAAAATAGGAACTTTCCTTTTAACTTTATATCCATCCCACACCCCAATTTGAAAACATATTATTTAATTGCCTTGGTCATGTACATTTCTAAGAAAAGATTTTACATTTCATTCCCATAGTTTCTGGTTATCAGAAAACCCGTTTTCCTTTGTTGAAGGAATTTGATCTGGCTGATGTTGGCATGCCCCTTCCAATATTTTTCATCCTCATTTTTGCTTCTAGAAGCATTGCTTTTGCACTATCTTCATCTTCATTTAAAAGCCCCTGTTCCTGAAAGAATTTTGGAGCAAGAGTTTGGAACAATTTCATCAGGCTTACTTGATCCAAGTTTAATGGATATAGCTGATGTTTTCTTTGTCATCTGACTACCTCTGAGAAATCAAAATTTGGAAATCTTTATAGGCTGTGTTGGGAGGTCTGCAGCTTTTTCTCCGGCTGGTCACTTCTCAATTCTGCAACTGGAACATTCCCCTCCATTACTGGAAGAAAGAATTTTAGGTTTCACAGGCGTTTCTGCCTTTTTTTCAGGTCCTCTAGCAGCTCCAGCTCACTGTGACTTTGTAGCCTTCTCCTCTCCTGCCTTCCTACCTGCTATTTTCTCCACTATGGCCAGAACAGTTATAAATTTACAGAAAAGTTGCAAAGATAGTGCAGAGCATCTGTTCCTTTTTAGTGTCATCTTTTGTGTTAAACAAGTATTGGTAGGTGTATCTTTTTAGATTTATTTTTTATTTCAGATTAATGTATGAGTACAGATGATTAGGTTACATTGTATTTGTTAGGTAAAGTCAACTGTAGGTGTATCTTAACTATTTTTGGTTAAGGTTTTCATTATTTGTTCGTTTATTTTTAGTGGTTGCTCTTAGAATTGTAACATACATCTTTATTTTATTATTATTTTATTGTTGGGGATTCATTGAAGGCATAAGAAACCATGTTACACTGGTTGCATTTGTTAGGTAAAGTCCCTCTTACAATCATGTTTTGCCCCCAAAAGGTGTGGCACACACCAAGACCCCCTCCCTGCTCCTTCCCTCTCTCTGCTCTTCCTTTCCCCACCCCTCCTTCATTATTTCTCTCTCCCCTTCCCTCACCCCCACCGTGTCAATAATTGTGATTAATTGTCCTCATATCGAACTTGAGTAAATAGGATTCATTCTTGTT
>CAUYON010026917.1:0-16767 GCA_963573935.1 Arctocebus calabarensis | reverse complement strand
ATTCCTGAGCTTCAAATACTCATTTATAAAACTTGTCAAATGACGACTTCCGCATTTTCCTTCTTCAACATTAACCTCGTAAAATCACTTGTAATTTCAGTTTGCAATCGCCACCTTCTAGCTCCAAACATTCACAATATTAAAGTACTTCCCCTCGCCGTAGTTCTGTTCGCCGCTGTCACTCCTGACTCCTGGGGGCTGTCGCCGCTCAAAGTGCTTCAATGAAGCTGCCAACCTCTTTCCCCTTCTTATAGCGGCTCCGCTGCAGCCTCACACGACGCAGTGATTTCCGAGCCGCTCACAGCTGAAGCGTTCTGCGCCGCCTCCGCACCAGCTCTACCTCCACCGGACGTGACGCGGCGCTCCCCAGCCTGGCTCCTCCCCCGTCCAGAATACGCGCATTCTCGGCCCCCTGATTCTCTAAATTCTTATTATAAGCCTAGATCTATTGGAAGTTACAGCAAAAAAAAAAAAAAAAGTCATGAAATGAGATGGTGGCAATAATCAAGAAAAAGAAGAGATTTATCCATGAAACATTGTAAAAGAATCATCTGATGACATCATAAGTGACAATCAGCAAAAAAAGAGAGACAAAAAAATTACAGACAAGATAGAGTTGGGCTTTAAAAAGGTAAATAAAGGTACTCGCATCAGATGATCTTAATCCAGGAAAAAGACAAAGAAGCTGAGAATCAAATAAACAGGGAGGAGAGTTAGAATGTGAATTTTAGAGATTTGGAACAGCTACAAAGGATAAAACACCAAAGGTATTTTAACATAGGGATTAAATAAGTTAGGTTTTTGGACTGGAGTCTTAACGAACCATCTCTAACTGTCCCATCTCTGGGACAACGTAACCGGAGTTCCAAAAACCATATTTTCTGATACAATATGTATACATAATGGAATACTAACTGTTCAGCCAAAGGAAGGAAATCTCATCATTACATTAAGAGAAATAAGCCAGACACGCAAAGACTAACTCGGCATAATCTCACTTACATGTGAAATCTCAGTAGAGTAGAAGGAAGGTTATCAGGGGTCATAGTGGTCAAAAAATTCCAATTAGACAGGAAGAACAAGTTCAAGAGCTCTATTGTACAAGTGATAACTATAGTTAATAACAACGTATTGTATCCTTGAAAATTGCTGAGAGAATGGATTTTAAGTGTTGTCACTACAAAAAAAAATTGTATGTGGGATAATACATTAATTACCTTGATTTAGCCATCTGCAATGTATACATTATTTCAAAACAACCTCTTTTACATGATAAATACAGTAGAAACTCTGGAAGTTGACCATCCAAGAGACTGTAACAAACTGGTCAACAGATAGAAGTGGTCCATGTAAGGAATTTCCACTGACTAAATGTGGTGCATGTCTGGTCTATGGAAACTAGGTCACTTTAAGGAGATGGTCAACTATGGAGGTTCTGAAATAAATAGGAGAAAGAAGCCTGTTTTTAAAATCCCGATATTTCGTGGTCCTTGCTCTGATACTAACTCCTATGACATTTGAGAAAAGTATCTCCTTGTGGCAATTCATCTCTAGCTGAAGACAGACAAAGGGGAAGTTGATTCCACTGTCCCCTTTTCCAAGTCAGTCTTGGAACACTATGCTGGCAGCCAGACTTATACCACCACAGAATACAGGAAGATTCTTCTGTGGAAAAACTGGCTAGTCCACTATAAAAGACAAACTAAGAAATGGTGTTAAAATGTTTTTCTCTGCCTGCTTTGCTTCTTTCAGCCAAGAGTAGTCTCTCATATGACAATGAATTAAAACTGGAAGTCTTCTTGTGGGTTCCTAGAAACACTTTTTCTCTTCTGATTCAGATGTCAGCCTTTTCCTTAGTGTTTTTTATTGGTGGAATGTAGGTGTGATGACTAGGGCAGCTGCAATCACCTTGTGACCACGTGGGAAAGGTCCAAGAAGTTGCAGAGACTATGCATGGAGTGCCTTCAAGAATGTGAAATTGACATTTGTCTAAACTGCTTGCTATGTGAGAAATAGAACACTATATCCATTTATGTTATTACTAGTTTTGTTGTTGTTATTGTCATCTGGGGTAGAAAACTTTCCTAACTGATAAAACTATCACCAGCACTCTATCAGACACTAAGCTAATAAACGTATAACACCTAAAATCTGTGAGGTTGAATGTGTCAACATAAGATACAGCATCAAATAGATTTCTACTCCTTTTTTTTATTTTGTTCTTGTGCAAAAAAATGTTTCTTCCAGGTGTGTAACAACATGTATATCTGTTTCTAAATATGTAATCAATCTGCAGCTTCTGAGAAAAGATAATCATCAAATTCACAGAAATTAGGCTTAAATTTCACAGTTCTTTTGATATTGATAAATATTTCAGACTGGGTAATAGGCTCAGGGTCTTCTAAATATCATCAAGATGTGCCCCGTGTACAAGGCACCTGAAATCATGGAAATAGTCTCTTCTGGAATTAGTCATAAAAGAAAATTTTGCTCCACTTTAGAAAAGTAACATAGGCACATTAATCCTCAAAAGCCAACATACTTCAGTGTGAAAATGCAGAGACAGATATTCATGATCTATTTATTTGTCCAGAACACTGAAAATACACTTGGTCCTGATCTCATCATATTCCTGATTCTCACAATTTCTTTCAAAAGTGAATGAAGAGAAGTATTGTGGATTTTCTGTCTGAAAATAAAGTGACTAGGCAGAGAAGGCACTTGTTCTGTCCGTCTCTCTCCTCCTTTAGTGGGCACTCCATCACTGCTGATCCCCTCACACCTGTCTAGGCTGTAACATGAATTGCAAAATAATCATTGACTTTGAAAACCACAAAGATGACAGTGTTTTTAGTGATTAACAGACACACAGTCATCCGGCGCTTCCTTCTCCCTGAGGGAGTTGATCCAGCTCTGCACACCAGCAGCACCTCGCAGCTGCCTGTCCTGGTCCACATGCGGTTCTCCCAGATCATAAGCCGTCGCTATCATGAAATCTACAACTGTGTCATTTGATAAACGGGTTTTTCCAATCCTTCACCTTGCTTTCTCTTCAAACATAAAAATTGACATTAATCTTGTGCCCAGTTTTAAAATGTTCTCAGAAATGGCATCCTTTGCATGTGAGTTTGTCATGACAAATGCAGCTGTGGCTACCTGAAAACTTTGGATTCCTCACTGTCTTGGACAACAAAATGTATACATTTCACAGTGTAAATCATGCTTTGCATTTGTTCTGGGTAAATCATGCCTCCTAGTTCAGTTTATAATTGTACAAAAGCTTCCAAACTATATTCTCCATTTAACGATAGCATACAACATTGCTCAGGGAAGGAGGGGCAAATGGACTACGGAATGACAATAGCCCATTATTGTTTATCTTGCATCCTATTTACATTTTTATTTTTTCTTGTATAAAACAGTAATACTAACAGGCAGATTCACTTGCTCCAGTCCATAAATATTCACATGCAAAGTTGATATCAAGATCTGTTTAGTATTTACACTTAAAAGTTGTTGTTCATCTTAGAGTTGACTGTACTAATTTTTATCGTTACTTTTATACTTGAAGGAATAGCTTGAAAGCTAGTGATACATTTTTGTGGAGAAGGGGTATTACATAAACAATAGTAACAACAATATAAATGTAAGTAAAACAAATAAGAACAATTAAATTACGTGGAAACACTAGGCAAGATAAAGTGACTGATCTCAGCTTTATAGTAGATGGGCATCTTCAGAATGAAATGATTCGGAAGACCACTACAGGATTTCAGTGGAAATCCCAAGGGCTACATTTCAAACATGTCCGGTATGCCTGACCAAAGTTATAGAATCACCTTTTGCTCTATCAAATGTCCTGCAGAACATACATAACAGAAATCATAAGCATACATAAATCACCACCTGGTGAGCCCCAGCAGTGTCCAGAACATGCTTTGAAAGACACACTATTGTGAGAATAGAGAAACAGTGTGATAAAAAACATTAAAGTGTCCATGGAAAAAACTCTGCAGTGTTCAGTGGGAATAGTATTACCACCAAAGAATTTCTGTAATTTAAAAATTTCCATTTTTCGAGGCCAAAGGAAGTCAACAATTGGCCAGGCTAGCATCTGTACATCACAGGGCCCAGGGCCCCCACTGGCCAGCCAGCAGGGATTCTATCCTACACTGAAGCCACCTGTGTCAGACACGCTGGAGCCTTGGAGTGCACAGAGTGACCAGAGAACTGATGCTCAGGGGGCGGCTGGTGATGAAGGCTTTTCATCCTCACAGCAAGGCCCACAGTGGAAGTGTGGAGTGCCCACGTCTGTCACTCTCACAGTCCTTTTTCATCCATGGAACTTGTCGCACCTGCATTTTGCTGACGTTCACACTTACCCTGCTGAGAGAGTGTGATGGAGAGAGGAAATGGGAAATCCGGGGCCTGATTCACACTGACCAAAACATTGGAAGTCCCAAAACAACCTTTAGGATAGGAACCTGACCACTCCCCAGCTGCCCTGGGTGCCTCGTGGTGGATTCCTCATTTGTTAATGGTGGACACACAGAAGGCACAGCCATGCAGAGCCCTAGGGGATACTCCCCTTCACCAAGGCCATGAAGGCTCATAGGTAGCTAAAGCTGTGAACCCCAAGGGTCAGCTAGACAGGGTGTCCAACCTATGGCCCACAGGCTGCATGCAGATTATTAGATGATTGTTTTGTTTATCCATGGTATTGGATATCACAAAAAGTATGCACAGACCTTTTCTTTTGCTCATCAGCTGTGGTTAGTGATTGTGTACTTAATGTGTGGCCCAAGACAACTCTCATTTTTCCAATGTGTAGCAGAAAAGAAAAAATTTGGACACCCCAAATCTTTATTGATTAAAAGCCCTTAGGAAACACCAGTTGTTAAGACACATGTAAGCTGAGTTGCCTGTGGTTGGAGTGGGGACTGATTCCCCCTCCCCCACTCACACACTTATTTGGAGTCATACATGCCAGCCCTTGAAGGCTCCTGAGACATTTCTACAAACCACCAGGGCAATGCCAAAAACAGACCTTATTTTAACACTGGGTAAACTGAGGCCCAAAGAGAAGACAGCTCTGGCCAAGACTAAGCAGCACCTTAATGGGAGACATACGGCTAGAATCTGACTCCCTCTGCCAGCCTGAGACCTGTGCAGAGGCAGAAGGGCTGTGCCCATGAGAGTGAACTTCAGAGTCAGGGTGAGATGATGAACAAATACCAATCAGTGTCATTGGGTGGTCTGTGGACAATATGATCTTACTACAAAGCCTTGCTGCATTTGCAGGAGTGCTTTGGTATCCTGAACCACTCTGGAATCCATCAGTAGCAGAAGCACTAAGCAAGGGGCCCAGGTTCTCACTCCTGCTCTGCGTCTCACCTGCCAGGGACTTTGGGCCACAGACTGTCTGGGTTAAGTTTGACTCCTGATCTCTGGGACCCCTTCCAGCTTTGGTACCCTACATACAGAAGAGGAGAAGCTTTCTGACCTACAGCTAGACAAAGATTCCTTTAAGGCGGAAATGGTCTCTGTTTGGAGAGAGACCTGTTCAGAGGAGACAGGGAGATCTGAAGGCAGGCAGTGCACACTTCAGCCAAGGCCATAGGGCAAAGGCCAACCTGCTCTGCAGGGAACTAGGGGAAAACCAGGGAAGAGGGGAAAGAGGACAAGAGAAGGGGGGAACTGAGCAGCAGTAGGATGGTACAAAGCTCCAGCCGCCTGTGGAGTGGCCAGGAGGCATTTTAAGAATGAGAACATGCAATGTTCAACTTCGAGTTGTTTGCACTGCAGTAAATCCTTCCTTCATCTTCACCCATACCTCCCCCTCCCATATCTTCAAATAAATCTGCCTCACCCATGGTGGAGGTGAGGGGGATTTCCATTTCTCTGCAAAATGCAAATTCCATGCCAAACACTGAGATTGGAGGTAAATGAATAACATTATGATCTAATAAGAAAGCAAGCACAGAAATGAATTTGATTGAGTATACTTCACTGGAAACTATGATTTGGAGGTTGGATCTTAGTTTGAAATCAAACTAAACACATATTGTTCAGAACTTATGCGTATAGGACTCAAAAATCTTCACCATTTTAAAGAACAATTGGAGAACGACTAGTAAAACTCTCTAGACTTTTATATATTTACATATCTTTGCTTTTCTTGAACATCTCAGAAATAATAAGGAAAATCCCTTCTGTGTTTGGACAAATCTAATCTTTAGGATGTGATATTAAATATTCACATCACCCAGTATAAAGTATTTCTTTATATAATTATATATCCATGTCACCTAGTTTGACTATAAAGAAGTTCTTTCTATAAAGATGAATTCCAGTCAATCTTTCTGTCTTCTCATTGATCACCCTTCACCCTTCCAAGTGCAATGCAGGAAACATCTGTTCTGCCTTCTACATGGTAGCTCTCAAAACGTTTACAAACAGATTATGTCTGCCTTCAATCACATTATAGTTTCTAAGCCTCATCTGGTCCCACTCCCTAAATACACTCCAGTCTGTCTCCCTCCCATGACATCAGAAGTGCACATTGTATTCCAGATGTGGTCTTATCTCTCCTTAGTAAAGTGGGGGTATCATTTGTCTTTTTCTGGAAATAAATTCTTTCTATTAATTTATTCAGGATTGCTTTGCTCCGGAAAATCACATCATACTGTAGATTCATATTGTGTTTTCAGCTAACTATAAGCTTTTCCCATGTGTAGCTAACATGTGGCTAGCCTGCAGCACCTCCTCCAGCTGAACTGGTGCAGTGCAATGTTTGCACATATATGCTTTTCTTTCTTTCATGAGTACAAAAGAGAATAAATCTCCCTCTTCGATAAAGTTCTAATTTTCATTCCATCTTTCCATCGTCGCAAAATCTGCCAGGATCCTGATTCTAGCACTAACAACATAATACATTGCCATTTTCATGCCATCTGCAAATTTTGTAAATAGTCCACTCTTAGACATACATTTCATTCATAAAAAATAATTAACATGATATCCAAACTATGCCACAATAATGTTGTAAAAACATGTAGATAATGAATATGACATTGCTAAGAGAATGTCTATTAAGACCCTTCTTCCAGTCCACACGAATTTATCAGCCCTTTTTCAGAGTAGCTACTCAAAAAATACTAAGGCACCTCACTATCTAAATCATCCAGATGTTTTTTCACTTTATCCCAAAAGAGGTCATGAGAGATGCTGCCAGAGTCTTGCAAAATCCAGCTACTCCTGTCTACTTGACTCCCTGATCCAATAGACAGTAACAGTGGTGAAAATTTCATTTTCCAGATTGTACAGGGGCACAATTCTGCATTTAGCTAAAGAAGGAACCAAAATAAGACATAAGAGTATCTTAAATTTATAATATAGATAGCTAATTTGTTTCATTCAAATTAAACAAAGGGAGTTTGAGATTTTGCAAAGCAGCTCAAAACATTCATTGGACTGTGGTTTGGCTAGCAAGCCAGGCCCTGGGGGGATTCAAAGACAGCTGGCTTTGTCTTTAAAAAGACATAATTGGCCTGGCTTTGGCAGTTATAGGAAGCCAGGTAGAGCTGTCAGTTCTGAAAGAGTGCTTTGTATTCCATACAGGCAGGAGTGGGAGCGGCATTCAAACTATTAATACAATGCTTTTCTAGAATTAAACGTGTGTGTCTTGTCTCTTGAATGTCTCATATCCTTGTCACCCAGTCTAACCTTTAGCTGACTCCTGTCATCCCTATCTTTTTACAAAGAAACTGTATCTAAACCTGGGCATAGGCTTCAGTGAGTCTAGATGTGGTTTAACCTTCATTAGACAGAGAGAAGGAAGCAGAGAGGGGCTGCCATACTTTCCTCCAGTCACCTCCAGCACAAAGGACACACAACAGAACAAAATAGCCTCAAGGAGCCTCCAGGATCTCAAACTCAAATGACAAGCTGGCAACATAAGTGAGGGGAACCCAACATGTTTAATAATACATGGAATTTGGAGAATAGGAGCCCCATCTAAACAGGACAGCAGTTATCTATATCACAAGGTTGTGGGATCAGAGTTTCTAAATCTTCTGATTGTTTTCAAAAGAAGTCAGAAATCTGTATTTTGCTGAAGTTCCCCAATCTGTTGACCTGATAATTTCTCCAGGGGAGGAGGAGCCGAAGACTCAGACTGCAGACTATGTGATTGACGGAAGCATCCCATGTTAGGGATCGCTCAACACAAATGAGAAACGTGATTAGAAAGCTGAAAAGAAACCCAAACTTATTTTTAAAAATAGCTTTCATTTTTTTCCTCTGAACCCAATGATAGGGAAGGTCTCTAAGACTCAAAGCCTTCTTGAATCCCTTTGTTGTGAAGCCAGTGAGTAGGGTGGCTGATGTGGGGCACTTTCTGGAAGCTGGAGTGTGGCTCCCTAACTCCCTGAGCCCCCTGGCTGACCACCCCCAAAGCCCCTTCCCTACTGAGATGGTAAAGTTTGAAGTTGGGATTCAATATCTTAGGGATTCAATATCTTAATTCTTGGCATTAAAAAAAATATTTTTACAGGATAGCAACAAATATGATTTTATAATTGAAAACATATTTGTCTTAAATTATGTCCTCTGGAGGATATAATTACTGTCTTAACTGGAGTTCCCCGAGAAGCAGACCCTAAAACAAAGTTTCATAATCAAGTCTGGTTGAGGGGTGGGAAAGAAGAAGTCAGACAATAAAAGCAAGCCAGCTGCTATGGTGGGTGACTAGAACTCTGTTCCACAGGGAGGCTCTGAGGGACATGCACTGGACAGTTCTGTGGCCTGAAGAGTGAGGGAACTGAGGTGTTTATACACCAGCTGATCATTCTCTTTGGTTAAGGGACATTGGAGGATATCAGTGCTGCTAATTTTTTCTACATCGGCAAAGTGACTCTCATCAGCCTAAGAAAGTTCTTAGGCAGAGATTGAGGCCTGCCCTGAAGTAGTAAGTCCCCTGTGATGTGGAAGAAACATCATTTGCTGCATTCCTGGGTAAGCCAAAGTCCTTCCCTCGCATAGCTGACAGTTAGTAAGGAGAAACCAGAAAATAAATAGAACCCAACGAGCATAATAATACATGCACAAACATATTTGAAAGTTGAATTTTCTGAAAGACCTCTTCAATATCAATGTTCTGTATTCATCTAAAATTAATGTTGAAATCATAGCCAGTATTACTTATTACCATTTATGGAGAAAGTTACTTAATCCCAGCCTTCTTCACTGAAGTGTTAAATTCATAAAGTATTTTTCCTTCTATTATTAATATTCTTTGATTTCTCACCTATTTCAAATGATGTCACTCTGCTGTATTTTGTGTACCACATTAAGCCATCATTGAAATCTCTTCTGGGCAAACAGAGAGAAAGAGATTACCCGGTGAGCAAATGAGAGAGGGAGGGCTGAGGGGAAGAAGAAAGAGAAAATAGAAAGAACAAAACATGTGGGTTTTTTTTAAATTTGCAATGCCCCTGTAAGAAGTAAAATGGTTTGGTGAAATATGAGTTTTCATTCCACTTACATTATGTGTGGTTTCCTAAACTGGTGAGGAGATAGTAGAAGATTTTTTTGCAAGAAAATATATGTTCTCCCTGAAAGAGAACCTCTTGAGTAAGTGAAGTAAAAAGCAAATGCCCTGGCTGATGAGAAATTTCATGCTAGGTAGAAAGGATTTTAGGAAATTTTATAGAGCTGATCAAACGAACAAATATCCTAGTTCATTTATCTAAAATACTCTGTTAGGAATATTATATAAAAAAGGAAAATGGAGGAGTGTGGAAAATTAGTGTCACGAACACAGAGGCATGGTGATTGAAATAATAATAACAGAGTAGCTGGGATGATGAGCCATATTCTCTTTCCAAACCATCTTGATATACGGGGACATTTGAGGTGAGTTCTAAATGGAGATGAGGTTTCTACATGGAGAAAATTTGCAGGACTCATTGAAAGCATGTGCCTATTTGTCAACAATGGTGTCATCTTTTTTTTGCAACTTTTTATGGAGCTGTCAAGCAATGGTAATTACAAAGAGAGACAGAGCTGTGGAGTGAAAAGAACATATCAGTTCAGCTATAAGACAGAGGCTCAAATCCTGCACCACCAATGAGCATTCGCTGGTTGAGCTTCCCATAGTCATTTAGCCTTTCTAAGCCCCATCTCTGAATCTATAAAATGGAACTTGTAGTAATACCTTGGCTTGCACTAGATATTGAATGAGATAAAAGGTGCAAGAGTAATACAAATAATTTTTCCCACTGTAAATTAGTCAATAAGAAGATGGTTTGTTTTGTATCCTAACATGGCTGTTATCAAAGAATGTAGGAAGAGCCTGGATTGTTATCTGCCTTTTGATAGCATCCCTATCTGAACTCTATCCCTATCAAAACTCTACAGCTTTAATAAATTAAAAAAAAATGGATTTAGAAATAGTAGTCTCTCTCACCACTGTAACATCTTGTTTTCTAATATCCTGAACTTAGTAACATAGTACTAACATCTGAAATGCCTCTTACGTGGGAAGAGATATTTCCTTCATATTGTGTAGAAAGGAAATGTCTTCCTACAATGTGTATTTGTTTTTGGTTTGGGTTTTTTTTTTTTTAAATCATAAACAAGGTGTGTGAGCACTACTGCTACCTCAACCTGAGCTATCATTCCATATTCCTGGCCTGGCATGTCCCAAAGCCTCTGTGATTGTGTACACACTACAGGACTGCTTATGTGCATCAGGACAATACATCCCTGAGCATATGATGTCTGAATTCAAAAGCAATCCATCAGGTTAACATCCCTTGAAATGCCGGTATGCCACCATTTTTCCAGGGCCAAGTTGCTTCAGTTCGAATTCATCATATACTAAGTAAGTTCTAATAACCAAGATTTTTATGCTTAGGTTTGCTGGCTTCCTACTCAACTTTTTAAAACACATCCATAACCCTCTATGTTTGGCCTGCAATCCTAGTACATTCCAGTCAATTGTGAAGATTTATTGATTGCTTTACTTTGAAAACACTAATGTGGGATCAAGAAGACAGGAAAATTTCCCACATAATGCTGATTATATAAAATAAGGTAGAAAGAAGAAGACTCCAATTCTACTTATTCATTATTGGCTAATAAAATTTTAATAATGGGTTTGCTGAAATAAGCCCAATGGTCAGGTGCCAGATCAGCTCTGCTATTGATAGGCTGTGGAGGCAGCCAGCTGCCAAGTCCTCTGTTATCTTTGGCACCCTGTGAGGTGTTCTTACATCAGTCTGCTGAGTGTGAGTAGCTAGAAATAGAAAGCAAATAAATCAGTTGGATAATTGCATCAAAATAAATCATGGCCCTTAAACATTTCATTGGATAGATAGTTTACAAGAATACATTAGCCAAATATCTCATTGAGTAGGTAAAGAGTAGACATGGGTCAGTGGCAGTTAAATTACTCTTTGTTATGTACTTTGTTACATAACAAACATCATTAAGAACCACAACCATAGTCATTTTGTTGAGAGTCTAAGAAATGTCATTCTTATGCCTAAATATGATTAGAAAGTTACACTAAATATTGATAAATACAGGATACTTCCCAAACTCCAGTGGTTTGGGCACCCCTAGGAATTTTACTCCTAAAGAGCTTGATAAAATCCAACAGTGCACTTCAGAGATGTGTTACAAGTTAAAATCATATATTCTTTGCCAACTACTTCTATAGAGAAAGGTAAAATGTTTTCCAGTTAAATACTCAAAATAACTTTCAGTCAAAGAGATAAGTAAATAAATTAATGTGATAACTTAGTAATTTTTTGAATGAACTGTTAGATTTTAATGTCTGTTATTCCATTGTTCTTAACCAAATCACTAGAATGTGCAAGAAATGGAGGTATATATTGAAAAAGTCATAGCAAAAGTAGTACATTGTCGAGAAGTATTCTCTCTGGAGCAGAGTTGACAAAAGGATGGCATATGTGTGGAATGGCCTGTTTACAAGTTTATTGAATTTAGATGTGGTATCTGGAACACAAACCTCCATTTTTATCCAACACCCCAGTGTTTGGATCAAGATGTAACTTCTCAGAAATGTCCTAGGCTAGCACATCTTTCAATAATACTTCCCAACTTATGGCCCATATTCTTCAGTGGGAGGTGGGATGGATGTCTTCCCTCTCAGGAACATCAAAGCTCAAGCCAGAGAAGATTCTTAGATCCTAAGGCTAAGTTAATGAGTAAAATCTAAAGCTAATCCTTTGGCCTAAACAACCAGCTTTACCTTTGTACCACTTGAATTCCCTAGAAAATTGTTCATGACTACATTACTTTCCCAATTATGCCATTAAAGCAAAACAAAGGATGAATAGAACACATGGACCCCACATTTGGCTTCAAGCATCCAGATCTGCCTCTGCCCAGCTCATCATTTTTAGTGAATACGGAACATTCACATTTCCCCCTTCTCTTATTTATATTAAGCCTGGGAGCTGTCTATGTGAGTCTAATCATCATCAGATGAAAGAGGGACTCAACTACACTTACCCACCTGGACATAGAAGCCTTAATTCCCTTTGAGGAGACAGTGTATCCTGGCTCCATGGAATATTGTAAACAAAGATGGAAGGAAAACAGGCTGAAAATTAATTTTTTGAAAAATAAGAATATACCTTAGTTTTCTTCTACTTCTGAGTTTGTATTCATCTTCCTTAAAATGTGTTTTTGCTTAAATGGTTTGCTTCATTTCCATTGCCACATGTCACAACTGCTCCTTCTAAGATGACTGACAGATACTTTATTTTCTGTGTTCATACATATTAACGATAACTTACATGGAGGGCTTACTATGTGCCAGGCACTGTACAATGTTCTTTTAAACATGCCTTCTTAATAATTGTGACTCTGTTCTATTATCCCTATTTTACAGACAGAAATGGAGGCTTGGAGAGGAGAAATGGTCACATGGCTTGTTAATGAGATAGAATAATCTAACCCAAGCCTATCTGTCTCCAAAGTCCATTCAAGTTTCTAATTTGACTGTTGTAGCCTTACTGATCCAATTAACAATTGAAAGCACTAAGAGGGTATAATAAAGAATAGATTCTCTGTACCTACACTTTTAATATTTATCACCTGCTGATTTAGGTGATATCAGAAAGTGTTGAGGCCAGAAAGAATAAAAATTGTTAATATACAAATAGCAAATATTATTTGGGGGGACCTCACTTAATGTGTATGAAGCAATGATACGTTTCAAAACTATTAAGAAAAGAGTATAATTGTCTTATCACAACAAATAAGTAACTGAGGTGATGGATGTGTTAATCAGTTCAATGTAAATGTTTCACATTGTATATCAAATCTGTACACGGAACCCCATAAATACATCAATGTAAACAGTTATGATTTAATAACAACAAAAAATAAATAAAGTAAAATAAAAAATAGTGAACATTGTGTTGACTTTGTAGTTGAGAGAGGAGACATCTCGTGGTCATTACCACTCAGGTAATAATTTTGTGCACAATCAGATCCCTGACAAAAAAAACACAACAACCACAAAACCAACAAAAAGCCATTTATACCCCCTGACTGTGGTCTAACCTCAGGACGAACATCAAGCTCTCTTTTCTGTTTTTTTGTTTTTTGTGTTTTTTTTTTTTTGAGAAACTTTTAATCTCTTTAGATGAAAACTGAGTCATCAAAAAGCAGAAATTCCAGCATCATTTGATTGTTTATAATTTATTCACAGAGTACGTTAGGCAAAGCACTGAAGATAAAATTATTAAAATAAAATTCTAAAAAATAATAAATAAAATCTGTATGGGAGGAAAACTAGGCACATAAAAGAAATCTTTGCCTCAGCATGTGATAGGTGTGCAAAGGGCGCTAAAGGACAAATGTGGAGTGCTCATCTATAGTTGCTTAGGCAATATGATACATATTGATACAGTACAGGTGGCAAAGAACTTGCCCCCTTATCCCTGGTGCTCTTGATGTGGGGGCAGCCAGGAGAGGAACCAGAGGGCTGGAGGGTAGACAGGGGGGCCCTAGGAGGCTCCAGTAGCCAGAGGGGCCAGACAAGTGCAAAGGAGACACCAGCGACTTGGTGTCTCCTTCCCCAGTGCACTTCTGGCTGAAAGGGGAACTTCACCTTTTTTAGGGCTGGTCAATTTCACGGCCTGATCAATTTCATGTAAGTTTCCAAGGCCAGAGAGTTCTGGCCACCTGCTGCTAAGTGTAAGGCTGAATGTTATTTTAGAGGACCCAGAGTTCAGGCTCAATAACCCCATACAACTACACATATACCCCTGACCAGAGAGCCAGGAGAGAGGGAACGAGAGAGCTTGATCCCCCACCTGGGTTCTCTCTGCCAGGAGCTTTTATGCTTTTGTATTTATTTTTGCATGAATCTGTGGATTCATTCTTCCAATCACCAAGACCAAGAACCCTTGAAGATGAAACTCGAGTATTAATATCACTGTTTTCACTTCCATTCTTCCTCTCATCAAAAAAAAAAAAAAGAAAAAAACCTAATAATAGTAATTCTATAGGCTTCCTGGACTCAAGAAGAGGTAAGTTATCTTATACTAAATGTTTTCCTTCAGGCAATGATTTTCTGTCCGCTCAGTCCTATAACAAGAATCATATCTGTGCCACGTGACTTGTCCCATTTCAGTCTGCGCCATGAGAAAATTGCTACCCCTGGGTTCAGTACCTAAACTTTTCCTCCCCACATAGGACAAGTGACCATCTTTCACCCAGCCACTTTGGGTCAGTTTTTTTCAAATCACTGTCACCACATTTTCTCATTCTTATACACTGGACATCACAACAACTGAGTCCATGTGATACCCAAATTTCAGACTCTTGGTCTCCGTGATTTGAAGAAAAAATCCGCGGACCACAGATCAGTGGTAAGACAATTTATTTACAGAAAAGAATACAAAAACACTAAAGCTTCGGTAGAGAGAGAGAACTCAAGTCGGGAGAGACTTGAGTCTCGTTTCTCTCCAGGTCTCTCCCAGACTCTCTGTCAAGGCTCTTTGTCTAGAGGTATACATAGGTGCATGGGTTCCTTGACCAGGAAATGAATGAACACAGTTCCTTCCACTGGGGTAAGGTGAATGAATGTATCAATGAATGGACGCAGTACATTCATGGAATTGAGGCCTAGGAAATTCACATGAAATTGACCTAGGCATAGGAAATGGGGGTTCCACATTTAGTTCTAAGTGTAGAGTGAAGGAGATACCAAGGCGCAGGTGTCTCCCCGCAGTTATCCCACCAGTTTGGCTACTGGAGCCTCCCAGGGGGTCGGAGGCCCCCTTCCTTGCCTATCATCCAGCCCACTGGTTCCTCAGTCGGCTGCCACCGCACCAACACTGCCAAGGTGGGGGCTCAGCTCCACTGAGCTGGCTGGAGTGCCAAATGTCCTGTATCACATGCCTCTCCCATCAAATGGCCATACCTCATGGAACAAGCTATTTTCCCCATTTCACTGAAGTTGATTACCTAGTGGGACACAAAATTCCCATGCATATTTCTGCTCCTATGATTTTTTCCCGCTTTCTTCTTCACTTGAAATGCCAACTCCTTCTTTGTCTATATAGCCTTCAGGTTCTTCCCATTTAAAGCCTTTCCGAATGATTTCAACTCCCTCCTGAATTACATAGATCCACGTTCTGCTCCTAGTTTTTCATTGAGATTAGATGTTTCTCTTTTTTTTTTCCAGCCCCTCTCTCCTCAGTGTTATCTGTTACAACATAACACTTTGAGCCCTATTAGAAAATGAAACGCTTGATTACATAGGATCTTGTATTACTTTCTATTACTTTCTTTGTATATGTCCAAATGACAATAATCACAGCAAGAATTCTGCCTCAAAAATAGAAGAACTACCCAATTTATTGCCCAAACTGAGAACAAAAAGAAGGTCTTAATAATTACTCTTGGATCTCGACATAAGCAAAGGCCGTCCCTGGAAAGCCAGGACTGAAGGTCAACCTATGTTATTTGGATCAGTCAAAATCTCTGGTATAGAACTCAGATGAATAATTTGTTTACTTAAAACACTTAACTGCTCTCCACAAGACAAACAGAATTGATCTTTGGAGTAAAATTATGTGTAGGGGGAGGGTTGCATAGCTGTATCACACGGTTTGCTGTCAGTTTTGTATAATTGAAACACAGGAAATAAGAGGGATATGTGTAATTCTTTAAGCTGTAGGAGCCAAAGGGGATTATAAAGGACATTGCATGTTGAATAATTAACTTTATTCTACTGGTGTAGTGCACCAGTAATGGCTTTTAAGTAGTAGAGTCATTTGACCAGCTGGTGTGGGAAGGTGTGAGTTTGAAGTGCTAGAGTGTTTTGCTTCATGGAAATGCTGGACAACCATACTATAGCCTAATTATTAAATGGTGAAAGCTTGAACTTGGCCAGTGGCGATGGCAGATGACATAGTGTTGGCGACCATCAGGCTCTTTAACCGAAAAAGGCGCCGGGAGTCCTTCTCCTCCCCGCCGCAGCTCGCGCCGAAAAAGCCTGGCCCGTATGGTCACTGGCCCTCCCTAAAAAAAAGGTCACAATAAAGCCTATTGGCCAGTTCGAGCCTGGCCACCCACGGCCTAAGATAACGTCACCCTCAACCGAACCTCCCCACCCCATGGGTTTCAAAAATTCCCCATAGTCCCCTTCCGCTTAATGTGCGCCTGCGCGATGAAGACAGCGTTCCGGGTGCGGTGTCTTCATTCCATTAGTTCTAG
>CAUYON010026915.1:0-23068 GCA_963573935.1 Arctocebus calabarensis | reverse complement strand
ACAGGCGCCCGCCACAACGCCCGGCCATTTTTTGGTTGCAGCCGTCATTGTTGCTTGGCGGGTCCGGGGGCTGGATTCGAACCCACCAGCTCAGGTGTACGTGGCTGGCGCCTTAGCCCGTTGAGCCACAGGCGCCGAGCCAGGAACTATTCTAATAACTGAAAGTGATTGAAAATTCTAGCATTAGGCTGAAATGATGAAGGCAGCCTGCTTTCTGTGGAAGATGGGAGCAGTTATTATCATGAGGTCCAAAGAGTAAGAAACTGAAGCCTTCTGCCAACAGTAGGGCGGACCCCGACCCCTTTAGAGTCCGACAGTTTGCAAAAACATAAAAATCCCTGAAACAGAACGCTGCAGGATTCCTGAGCCCTCGCACTGTGAGAGAAGAAATGTTTTTCGTTTGACGTTGCTGGTTTGGGGGGTGTCAGAAGAGTAGACGTTTTCCCACGTTGGGTCAAGGGGGCCAGACCTAGTATCTGACTGCGTGATTGGTCAGTGGGTGCAGACTGCCCTGGAAGAAGCGTGACTTGGGAGGAGACAGTTTTCTTCAGCCCACCTTCTTTCTTCCCCTAGTAGGCCATCAGCTGAGGGCTGTTTTCCAGCAACATTATCAGCATCTGGGTGACTAAGTCCATTATCTCTGAAGGGGGTCTGGACAGCTTGCTACAGCGTTCACCCTCAAGCGTTTAGTTTGAGGCCCCTGTGGGCCTCTGGAAAGAAGATTGTCAGGGGTGTCCAACCTTTTTTTTTTTTCTCTCTGATACTTGTTGGGAGAACAAGGGTTGTCTTGAGCCACATGTTAAATACACAAGCACAATGAAAGCTGATCAGCCAAAGAAAAGGTCTGTGCATACTTTTTGTGATAGCCAATACCACATATAAGCAAAAACAGTTCTCACAAAACCATGTGGCCTGCAGGCCTCAGGTGGGATACCCCTGTTAGGTGCTAAGTGGGAATCAGAGTTTGAATAGCCTGGGTACCTCAGGCTTTATTTTATTTTGGAGACAGGGTCTCACTGCTGTGCCATGGAGTCAGCCTAGCTCACAGCAACCTCAATCTCCTGGGTAAAAGCAACCTTCCCCTGTCTCAGCACCTGCCACAATGCCTGGCTAATTTTTCTATTTTTAGTGGAAACTGGGTCTCATTCTTGCTCAGGCTGGTCTCAAATTCCTGAACTCAAGGAATCCTCTCGCCTCAGCCTCCCAGAGTGCCAGCACCTGGACTGCTGTCTTTTTAAATGTTGGTTTTCCTTGAATTCCTCCTACATCTGTTACAGGAAAGCCCAGGGATAACAGTGTCCATACAGTTGAGGGAAAAGAGAACATTGGAAAGACAGTAGTGGTCTGTTACATGTATGTTCACTGCCTGTATTGAGCATTGGGTCTTGGGAGAAAACACAGCAGTATGAGGGACGTGAAAAAAAGCTTAACAGAGCTAGTTTTACAGAATTGAGGTAGGGGTGGGAAGTACCAACAGGGACCATACAGGTCCTCCTACCCTGAGGCTGGAAGAGGTGAGGGCAGGGAGGGTGTCAGCACCCGGAGAGGGCAATCTTCAGGGAGAAAGCTGACTGTCAGGAGCCATGGCTGTCAGGGAGGGACACAGCCAGCCCAAGGTTGGTGCAGGTAGCTGGGCAAGGTGGCTTACACCTGTAATCCTAGCACTCTGGGAGGCCAAGGCAGGAGGATCAATTGAGGCCAGGAGTTTGAGATCAGCCTGGGCAATATAGTGAGACCCCATCTCTACAAAAAAATAATAAGCTTGGCATGGTGGCATGTGCCTATAGTCCCGGGTACTTGTGAGGCTGAGGCAGGAGGATTGTTTGAGCTTAGGAGTTTGAGGTTGCTGTGAGCTATGACACCACTGTGCTCTAATCTGGGTGAAATAGAGTGAAATTCTGCTTTTAAAAAATAAAGGGTTGGTGCAGTTCATGAAATTCAGCCTTATGGGATACTACCCAGGGTGTAAGAGGGCAGAAAGTGGATTTTCAAGGGCAAAATTGAAAGGGGTTCATCAGATAAGAATTATAATAGATATGTTCATGATTGATCTTCCTCTCAGTAGCAATTTAAAATAAATTGTATATAAGATCTACCTCTTTGTGATTTAATAAAAAAAAATGAATTGCAGAAGAGGCTTGGCTAGCTCTGTTGGTAGAGCATGAAACTATTAGAATAAATTACAAATCTTTGAGTATACTACTAAATGTGAAGGGTGAATTCCAAGAGAAACCCTATTACTTACTTTTTTTTTTTTTTGAGTTTTGATTTTTTGCAGATACAGTCTTACTATGCAGCCCAGCCTAGTCTTAAATTCCTGGCCTAGCTTTGTAAAGCTCTGGGATTACAGGCATGAGCCTCAGGTCCCAGCCTTCTTTTTTCTTTTTTGAGACAGTCTCATTTGATCACCTTTGGTAGAGTGCCATAGTGTCTTACCTTACAGTAACCTCAAACTCTTGGGTTCAAGCAATCCTCTTGCCTCAGACTTCTAAGTAGCTGGAATTACAGGCACCTACCACAACACCTGGCTATTTTTAATTTTTTAATTATTAAATCATAGCTGTGTACATTAATGCAATCATGGGGTACAATGTGTTGGTTTTATATGCAATTTGAAATATTTTCATCAAACTGTTTAACAAAGCTTTCATGGTATTTTCTTAGTTATTGTGTTCAGACACTTATATTCTACATTTAGTAAGTTTCACCTATACCCTTCTAAGATGCACTGGCTATTTTTTAGAGACGGGATCTTGTTCTTGCTCAGACTGGTCTTAAACTCATAAGCTCAGGCAATTCACTCATCTTGGCCTCCCAAATGAAGGGAGGCGCGAGCCACCACACCTGGCCCTACCCTATTTTCTATAAGGGTTCTTGGTGCTACTGACAGATCCTAGCTAAAGACACCACTGGTCTGGGCCAGGTGTGAGCAACAGCGAGACCCCCATTTCTACAATTAGGCGGGCGCCTATAGTCCTAGCTACTTGGGAGGCTGAGATAAGAGAATCGCTTAAGCCCAAGAGTTGGATGTTGCTATAAGCTATAATGCACGGCACTCTACCAAGGGGGACAAAGTGAGACTCTGTCTCAAAAAAAAAAAAAAATAATTAAAGAGACAATTGTTCTGATTCAGGAGAGTATTAGTTGCCCTGGAAATTATATTCAGTTTCCTAGGAAATTATCATTGGCTATGTCAATGCCAATATACCAGTTGTAATATTGTACTATAGTTTTGCAAGATGTCACCATTGGAGTAACTGGGTAAAGAGGACAGGAGATCTCTTATTATTTTTCTTTTTAAATCACTGTTATTTCTTATAACTGCAAGTAAATCTACAATCAAGACAAAAAATGTAATTAAAAATTATATTCAGGCTTGGTGCCTGTAGCTCAAACGCCTGAGGTGCCAGCCACATACAACAGAGCTGATGGGTTCGAATCCAGCCCGGACCTGCCAAAAAACAATGACAACTACAACCAAAAGAGCCAGGCTTTGTGGCGGGTGCCTATAGTCCCAGCTACTTGGGAGGCGGAGGCAAGAGAATTGCTTAAGCCCAGGAGTTGGAGGTTGTTGTGAGCTGTGATTCCATGGCACTCTACCCAGAGTGACAGCTTGAGGGTCTGTCTCAAAAAAATAAATAAATAAAAATTATATTCACTAGGTGGCTCACGTCTGTAATCCTAGCACTGTGGGAGGCTGAGGCAGTTGGACTGCTTGAGCTCATGAGTTTGAGACCAGCCTGAGCAAGTATGAGACCCTGTCTCTAAAAATAGGTGGGCATTATGGCAGGCACCTATAGTCCCAGCTACTTGGGAGCCTGAGACTAGAGAACCACTTGAGCCCAAGAGTTTGAAGTTGCTGTGAGCTCTGATTCCATAGCACTCTACTGGGGGCGACAAAATGACACTCTGTCTCAAAAAAAAAAAATTATATTCACTTATATTTCACTTATTCTACTTGAAGGAGTTAAGAACATGCCACCCCCCAAATAGGCTGCTCTGGCATCTTGAGTATTTTAAGTTAAAGGTACTTGAAAAGCAGCAGGTACAAGATCACTGTGACCTTCCTCTGTTTCTTCAAAGAAGGAGCTGAAATTCTCATGTGAAAGATGCCCTCCCTATATCAGAAAAATGTATTATTTTTATTATCAAGGATGAGCAATTGGTACAAATGATACTTGTTAAAGTAATGCTTATTTTTATAATTTATTACTCTTTGTCCAGTTCAGTTTAAGTGTTCAACTCTAATTGAATCTTTGGGGCTTCATTTCCTTATGAAGGATTTTTGGGCCGTGTAACCCTTTTTTTTTTTTTTTTTTTGCAGTTTTGGCGAGGGCTGAGCTTGAACCTGCCACCTCCTGTATATGGGGCTGGCGCCCTACTCCTTGAGCCACAGGTGCCACCCAGGATGTGTAACCCTTTTATTAAGTTTTTGTGCTTTTCTCTGTTGATTGGTTTTATGTCAATTTAATTTTTAGGTGCAGCTGAAAAACTTCCAGATAGTAGAGGTAAAGTTTTGCTTTCCCTACCTACTTATGATAATTATCATTATTATTTTTTATGACCTTTTATGTTTTATTTTAGTTTTATGACTTTTAATTTCAGATAAATATTTTAGGTAAATATGATGGTACAAACCATCAGGTTACAATGTTTGCGTTTGTTAGGTGAGGTCCCAGTTGTAGTCGTGTCCCTCACCCAGGAGGTGTGTGTCTACCCTTGCACTGTGCCCCTTAGGTAAGAGCACACCAATCCTCCCCCTTCCACTCCTCCCCTCCTGTCAGCTTGAATTAAATCAAGTTTTTCTTTTATGTGGGCGTGTATTAGTTCACCTACTGGCTTCATATTAGTATTGAATACATTGGATACTTGCTTTTCCATTGTTGTGATACTTTACTACACTTATGATAATCAAATTTAAGGTTTAAAAAATTTGGGGGGGGACAGAGCCTCAAGCTTTCGCTCTGGGTAGAGTTCTGTGGCATCATAACTCACAGCAACCTCCAACTCTGGGCTCAAGCGATCCTCTTGTGTCAGTTTTTCTATTTTCAGTTAGAGATGGGGGCTCTCTTTTTTGCTCAGGCTGGTCTCAAACCCATGAGCTCAAGCAATCCACCTGCCTTGGCCTCTGCGAGTATTAGGATTACAGGTGTGAGCCACACCCGGCTGGCTTTAAATGTTGATGCAGAGTTCCCCAGTAATAACTGAGTTAGTTTGTATTCTAATCTCATCAGAATGAAATCTTTGAGTTATTTGATCTGCTGTGACTTAAATTTTACTTCTGTCAAACATATCTGTTGTTGCCTTGAATAGGAAGAATAAATCCAGGGGCCCCGGAGAGAAGCCTTAGACCTTGGTGAGGCAGCAAGCAAAATAAACTGAAATGAGATCTGCCTGCTGTGCACACAGGAGTTGACTTCTTGCGTCTATGTTACAGTAGAAATCCTCTGTAGCATCCTGTTCTCCTACAGACGAGAGTTTAAAATCCTTCCATGCTGTTGCTCTCTTACAGGCTTTTCAGTTAATGGAACTAATTAGCTTACTTATCATTAGAGTAAAATAGTAATTTAAAAATCCACATTCACTGGCTTTGGGGGGGAAGAACAGCTGTTCCAAGATCCTGGAGGAGAAGGGGGCGTTAGACCCTTAGGGATCAGGAACAGAATACCTGAACCTCAAGGCATTTCCTGATCGAAAGTCCTTGTGATGTCTAATTCAATAGAAATGGGTACACGGAATATATAACATTTCTGTGTACTTTTTCACCTCAGAGTTTTTCTTTTCTTTTTTAGATCAATGCCTTCACATTTCACAGACTTAATGAAGAAATGGCTTGATGGGCTAAAGTTACAGAACAAATATAATTCATGATCCTGCATATGAAACAACACTCATCGATAGGGAATGTGCTCTTTATCCATATTCTTGACGATTAAGGTTTCTTAGTAGATTTATTTTGGAGAGGATGTGTTTCATGCAGGATGAATCTGGATGCCTTTTTCTACATGCAATTGATGTAGTCAGGACTGATAATTTATTCTCCATCTACTATTTAGTAATCAGCAGCTTACTAAATAGCAGTAGGCCAGGAAACACAAGGGCATTATAGCAAATAAGTCTAAGCTCATGGGGATCTTAGTGAGCAGATTCAGATTCAGCACAATATAAGAACTAACATTTATTAATGTTGATGGCATAAAGTGCCTGCCAGATCAATTTCAACAAAATTATTATTTAGTGTGTAGGATAAGTTTAATTCACACCATTGACAAATGTAGCCAAGTTTATGGACTGATAGGATTACGGCACAATTTTGTACCAGAAATCATACCATTAAGACCTGTCGACGTTACATGTAAAAATGTCCCCTTTCCTAGGCATATGCACTTACATCTTGATCACCCAAGAGAGTGTAGTTGAAAGTCTAAGGCAGAAACACAGCTCCTTTATTTATTAACTAAATAGTCTCGTTACATTTGGTCCTTTAAATGATCTTACTAATTACATTTTAGTTAAAAGGCTGGGGACAAATCAGGTTTAGTGGAATTTATAACAAAGGTTCTACATGTAGAGAGCAGTTTTGCTAGAATCTGTTTAGCTGAGGCCGGACATAGTGGCTCACACCTGTAATCCCAGCACTCTGGGAGGCTGAGGCTGGTGGATTGCCTGATCTCACAGGCTTGAGACCAGCCTGAGCAATAGTGAAACCCTGTCTCTAAAAATAGCTGGGCGTTGTGGCAGGTTCCTGTAATCCCAGCTACTCGGGAGGCGGAGACATAAGAATCACTTGGGCCCAAGGATTTGAGGTTGCTTTGAGCTATGATGCCACAGCACTCTGCCAAGGGTGACAAAGTGAGACTTTGTCTCAAAAACAAAAACAAAAACAAAAAAACCTGTTCAGCTATAAATTCCACTTAGAGTTGTTGGTATTATTATTATTATTATTATTGAGGCAGTCTGTGGCATCACAGCTCACAGCAACCTCTAATGCTTGGGCTTAAGTGATTCTCTTGCCTCAGTCTCCCAAGTAGCTGGGACTATAGGCGCCTGCCACAAGAGTTGTTGGCATTATTTAACTCCTTTTAACCTCCTCTCCTCCTGGTGAATGCCAAATGTCCTACCAGGTGAAATAAACTCGGTCGGGCCTTCTTCAGCTCCGGCATCATTAGAAATTTTCCTTTTTCATTCACCACTCCCGAGCTGGGTTCACAGCCTGAATTAGGTCCTTGTTGATGTTGAGGAAATTGTGTGATGTTGAGGAAATCACAGGGTTTTCCTGAGCTTCAGTTTCCTCATCTGTCTAACAAGGGTAAAGATGTGGAATTCAGAGGTGATGTATGTAAAGCTCCTATCACAGAACCTGGTCCACAGAAGGGTTACTGGAATTTCTCAGCTGGGTCCTTGGTCTCAGCAATTGAAGAATGAATTCATGGACCACGATTAAGCGAGAGATAGATTTTATTATAGATAAGAGAAAGGAAAGAGGAAAAGCCTTCAGCGCAGCAGAGGGTGTCCGGATCGGGTTGCCGTCGGGAGTTAGAACGCCTTATATATGATTTCTAATCTTCTCTACTTCCTTGTAGGCAGGGGATTGGGGGAGGTGGAATGTTGTTAGCGCCAAAGGCCTGTGGACAGAAGTTAATTTTAAAACTGCCATTGTACAGGTATGTGGAGATGTTTTGAGCGTCCATTCTTCCCAGGGACTGGTGGCTTCGATGGAACACTGATCAAACTTGTTTACAAGCCTGCTTTAGGCCCAGAGCATGAAGTCTGTGTCTAGCCCTGAGCAGAGGGAACCTACGTCAGTAGGCCCTGCCTCAATAGTACCTACCGTCAAATAAAGCAGATCAGGCTTGATTTGGAAAGTACTTCTACCTTAGACGACATCACAGTAATAAGCCTGAGATACAACGTTAACAGCCTCTCATGCTTTTCTCCATGGTAAACACATAGGAGACATAACAGAATATTTAGAGCTTGGTTTTTATGAATAAAAGACTAGAGAGTGTCCTCTAGTGGTAACAGACACAAAAGGCCATGGATTTTTTTTTTTTTTTTTTTTACTTCCTACTTAGGGTTGAGTCTGAAACTGATCACAGAAATGCAATGTGAAGATACGGTTTCAAATATAATTAATATTTGGATAGAATTTTAACCTTAATTAAAACAGTGAAATAATGAAAACTTCCTTATTCTTGTACATACCAAAAATTCTAGTTTAATCACATAAGCAATAAAATATGAGCCAGAAGTTATCTTTTTGTCAATTTGAAAGAAAATGAGCCATTTCATTATTTATTTATTGAGACAAGAGTTTCACTATATCGCCCTCCATAGAGTAGAGTGCTGTGTGTCATGACTCACAGCAACCTCAAACTCTTGGGTTTAAGCAATTCTCTTGCCTCAGCCTCCTAAGTAGCTGGGACTATAGACACCTGCCACAATGCCCAGCTTTTAGTTGTTGTTGTCATTGTTTAGCATGCCCAGGCTGGGTTAGAAGCTGCCAGCTCTGGTGTATGTGGCCAGAGCCCTAGCCGCTGAGCTACAGGTGCTGAGCCTTTTGACTATATATTTTTTTTGAGACAGAGCCTCAAGCTGTCCCCCTGGGTAGAGTGCTATGGTGTCACAGCTCACAGCAACCTCCAACTCTTGGGCTTAAGCAATTCTCTTGCCTCAGCTTCCTGGGTAGCCATAATGCCCAGCTGTTTTTTGGTTGTAGCTGTCATTGTTGTTTGGCAGGCCCAGGTTGGATTCGAACCTGCCAGCTCTGGTGTATGTGGCTGGTGCCTTAGTCGCTTAAGCTACAGGTGCTGAGCTGCCTTCTGGCTATTTTTAGAGACAAGGTCTCCTCTGGCCTGAGACCACGAGGCTGGTCTTGAACTCGTGAGGTCAGGCAATCCACGCACCTTGCCTTCCCAGAGTGCAAGGATTATAGGTGTTAGCCACTGCAAAACGAGCCATTACAATTCATTTTTGCACAAATGATCAGGTATTACATAAAAAAAAAAAACAATTGCAGGGCAGCGTCTGTGGCTAAAAGGAGTAGGGTGCTGGCCCCATATGCCAGAGGTGGTGGGTTCAAACCCAGCCCCAGCCAAAAACTGCACCCCCCAAAAAAAAGACTGCAGTAGTACCTTAAATTTAATTACAGACTTTTTTCCAAGTATAAAGAGTAGTACATAATAGATCATTTCAAAGAATTTCTGATAGTTTCTGGCAGTTTAGTAAAAAGAAGTGTCCCTCAACTGGACATTAGCGGGGCTAGTGTCCATTCAGTTTCTGAACTCAGATGCTCTCCATTTCTACCAATGTTCTTGCCCTTGAACTTCAAAGAGGGCAGCATGAGGCCAGGTGCAGTGGCTCATGCCTATAATCTCAGCACTTTGAGAAGCCGAGATGGGCAAATGGCCTGAGTTCACGAGTTGGAGAGCAGTCTAAGTAAAATCCCATCTTTCGAGTAAAACCCATTCTCTAAAAATAGCTGGGCATTGTGGTGGGCACCTGTAGTCCTAGCTACTCAGGAGGCTGAGGCAAGAGAATCTCTTGAGCCCAAGAGTAAGAGGTTGTGAGCTTTGACACCAGGGTACTCTACAGGAGGTGACAAAAGGAGACTCTGTCTCAAAAAACAAAGGAAAAAAAAGAGGGCCACATGAGATGGTGGTTAAAAGCAAGCTCTGAAGCCAGACTGGTATAAATGTCAGCTTTGCCATTTATTGACTGTGTGAGCTCTGTGACTCAGTTTCCCCAGCTACCAAATGTCAGTGTTAGTACCAGCTACTCCATAGGATTGTTCTAAGGATGAATTAAGCTAATATATGGACAGTGATTGGAACAGAGCCTAGAATTATTAATATCAAGCAGTTGGTATGTGCCTATACCCTTCAAGGGATTATAAAGAATGCACCAGAAACTTAAAATCTAGGCTCTCCCCTTAAAGAGTTTACAGTTTACATGGGAAAGTCTTGGTAGAGGAATGGGCTTTTACACCTCTTGCTGGTTTTCGGGGGAAGGAATTTTCCTTAAACATACTCTTGGCTTCTCATGTTTCTATGCTTGTTCTCCCAGGAGAGGAGAGAACTTTTTAGAGTGGAGTGACTTTGACTATGATCCTACAGAGAAAAGGCAATGAATTTTCCAGTGTAGTTAGGAGGCGCATTTGGCCCTCAACCTATAGTACATCCTACAATTGAGCTTCATTGGTAAAGAAGGTGACAACTTGGGTTCCACCTGTTAAATATCTGTTTGACTTCTTTGGTTTTTCAGAACTCAGTCTGAAAAGTGGAGAGCTATTAACTGAGGAGACTCTTAGAGACCCCAGCAGAACACATTGACCCACAAAAGTAATCCAACGCTAACTTCTATGGTGTGGACAGAGAAATGAGAGTTTGTATTGGATGAGGCAACAGGGCAGAGTTTAATGGAAGTGGGACTTGAGCTCTTGAAGAATGGGATAGAATTTGGATGTGGGAAGGTGGAGAAAAGAGCCCTTTTGAAAATGGCAATTTTTTTTTCTAAGACCCATAGCAGTTTATACTTCTATACAAACAAATTAAAATACAAAATATTGGTTAAAATTAGTAAGTCATTGCTAGAGTGGAGGTGGAGAGAAGGGAACACTTTATACTGCTGATGGGACTGCAAACTAATACAACCTTTTTAGAAGGAAGTATGGAGAACCCTGAAAGAACTCAAACTAGACCTCCCATTTGATCCTGCAATCGTATTACTGAGCATCTACCCAGAAGAAAAAAAAATCCTTTTTCCAAAAGGACACCTGCTGGGCGGCGTCTGTGGCTCAGTAGATAGGGCACTGGCCCTACATACACTGAGGGTGGTGGGTTTGAACCGGCTCTGGCCGAACTGCAACAAAAAAATAGCTGGGCGTGGGCAGCACCTGTGGCTCAAAGGAGTAGGGGCACCGGCTCCATATACCGTAGGTGGCAGGTTCAAACCCGGCCCTGGCCAAAAAACCTGCAAAAAATAAATAGCCGGACATTGGGGCGGGCGCCTGTAGTCTCAGCTATTGGGGAGACTGAGGCAAGAAAATTGCCTAAGCCCAGGAGTTAGAGATTGCTGTGAGCCGTGAAGCCATGGCACTCTACTGAAGGTGACATAGTGAAACTCTGTCTCAAAAAAAAAACCCCAAAACAAAAAACAGGACACCTGCCCTAGACTGTTTATGGCAGCGCAATTACAATCGCCAAAATGTGGAAACAGCCCAAATGCCTGTTTAGGAATGGGCTAACAAGCTGTGGTAGATGTACACCATGGAATACTATTCAGCCGTTAACAAAGATGGAGACTTTACATCTTTGGCATGAACCTGGATGGAGGTGGAACACATTATTCTTAGTAAAGCATCACAAGAATGGAGAAGCAAGGATCCTATGTACTCAATTCTAATATTAGGACAATTAATGACCTAGTGCATGGTAGGGGATGGGGGAAGGGGAGAGTAGTGACAGGGAAAGAGGGCAGGGACTGGGGAGTCACGGTGTGTGACATACCTTTTAGGGGCAGGACACAATTAGAAGAGGGAATTTACCTAGCAAATACAACCTAGTTCTTTGGTTCAAAGAACTAAAAAAAAAAAGAATAGGTTACTCACCCTATAAAATACTATATCACTAGACCCCTGCCATTTTAAGAAGTTTACCAGGGACCTTAAGAGAACTGGAAGAAACAAAACTTACTGACTTACTAACCAACTAATGTCACCAGGAAAAAATGATGAAAAAAAGGTTTCAGAGTGGGTGAATGAACCCCCAGTCCATCCCCGCTCTCCAGGTAAATAGGTGTGTATTGAAGATTGGAGGCTGAGCCCACTGAAACCAGGGTGAAAAGGCACCTCGTTGGTGATCCTGTCCACACCAACAGCAGTGAAGGTGAATGGCATCCTTGCCTGGACACATCACTCATGTGTGAAACCAGCCAGCGATGGGGAGTGGATGGTGCAACCCTGAAAAACAGACTACAGCCCTGCTCCAGTCACATACCAGGAGCTGACTGGTCTACTCGACGCACGGCGGAAGCTTGAGGACAAGTAGCAGCAGTGTGGGACTGATTACTGGTTCTTTGCACTTGATCTTAGCCAAAAGACCGAGAAGCGATGATTACCGGTTCTTTGCTTTGGACTTTTTCACCTTCCTTCCTTAACAGTAAGTGTAAGACATGATGAAGGTTGTCAAGAAAGTATCCAAAAGGTAACCCAAACTAGACAAACTGTCAAAATTCTGTTATTGGTTTACTCTTATTATGAATGTACAGGAAAGCCTGAAGGTACTTGCATATATAAAAACATCCAATATCAGATATATGTGCCCCCCAGTGGGCCAGCTGTTTGTTACAATCCTTCTGAACCCCCAGAGCAAACTGAATTTACTATGTGGTATACTGATATTCCTAGAAAGACAATAACATAGAAAGACAATAACAGAAGAAATACCTAAACAAGTAAAAAAAAATCACTAATAACAAATTTGAAATATATACAGACATGTATCTTTTTATATTTTCAATAATAATTAGAGATTTTCCATGGAGAAATACTATTATTTATGAATAATCATTTCTATGTATTTCATATTTTATGTTGTCATGTTAACGTTAATTCTCTAATTGTGAATGGTATACAATAGATATTTGTATACTGAATTTAAAAATAAAAAGGCAAATTACAAAAAAAGCTATGCTACACTAGAGGTTTTCTAAAATTGTGCAAATAAATAACACAGAAATGTTTTAGATATATTGTAATATTAGACTTTAGCATTAGTCTTTTAAGATATTGGACGCTTATTTCTTGCAAGGTTTAAAAATGAAATGTAAACTGTTATAATATTAGTATAGTTAGTTCATTTAAGCCAATTAGATGTTAAAATGCTTTGTATTTTATTAGGATCCCCAGAATGGTTACCAGTAGGAGTTGAAATGTAAACTGCATTTATCTAAAGCTATTTGATATTGTGGAATTGTTTTCTAAAAATGTAAATCCAGAATTTTGTGCGTGTAATTTGCAGTTAGACTTACTTAACTGAAACCTAATTATAAGCTCAGTTCCCGTAGTACAGTGGTTACTGAGCCAGCCACATACACTGAGGGTTCGAACCCGGCCTGGGCCAGCTAAACAACAATGACCACTGCAACAAAAAATAGCCGGACATTGTGGCAGGCACCTGTAGTCCCAGCTACTTGAGAGGCTGAGGCAAGAGAATCGCTTAAGCCCAAGAGTTTGAGGTTGCTGTGAACTGTAACGCCACGGCACTCTACCGAGGGTGACATAGTGAGACACTGTATCAAAAAAAATAAAAGAAAAGAAACAAAGATTTTGGATGGGGGGGGCATGCATAGATCAGTAGTTAGGGCGCTGGCCACGTGTACCAGAGCTGGTGGGTTCGAACCTGGCTGGGGCCTCTAAACAAACAAATAGAGATTTTGGAAACAATATTCAATTAATTAATTGTTGCTAAGAATTAATTGTAAAATAAAGGATGGGAAATTAAAAAAATAGTAAGCATATTGCTGTTTGAAGACACATGGTAACACAGGTAAGCTATGGCAGAGGAAAAGGGGATGTCGGTCCTCACTGCCTGGTTTTGCTCATCAATGTCACCTTATTGCCAGGAATGTTCTAAGCGCTTTGCACCTGTTACACCGCTCCCCCATTTTATAGCTGAGGATGCTGAAGCGCAGAGTTGTCATTTTCCTAATGTTACACAGCCAGTAAGAGATGGAACTGGGGTTTGAACCCAGGCAGTGTGGCCCCGGAGCCCATTCTCACGTCTTCTCAGTCCAAGGGAAGGTCGGGTGGTCCTCTCCTGTGACGGGGACTAGAGAAGAGACCAAGGCTGACCAGAGTGAAGGACTCAGGGGGCCGTCACGCAGGGCTGGGAGCTGGTAGGCTGGCCAACCGAGGTCATGAAAAGCCAGGCACAAGAACTGGACGTGCATAGAGAAAAGAAAAGGAAGATGCACCCTATTATGCTCCAGCTCAAGAACAGTTCTGTATTGCTCATCGTACTAATTCCAAAGAAGATTTCCCGGGTTTCAGTTTGGTACATGAGATGTTACATATATATGAGAGGGTGGCAGAAAAAAACAGAACAGGATCCTCTGCATTGGCTGGGCCACTGCTAGGAGGGCACGTGGCTCAAAGGGAAAACCTGCCCTCCCATCCTTGTTTCCCAAGTGCCTGCCTAGAAGACATGCAAGGCTGGAGATGTGAATTTGAGCTTCCACCTGAATTGGAGGGCTGAATTTACTAAATCTAAAACTCCCTGAGAAAAGGACCCTAGGGAGCCAGAGGAGAGACACTGAGGGGGAGGGGACAGCACTGCGCTGAGGAAGTTAGCTGGTCTGTTTAGTAAGAGCTTCCCAGCCAGCTACTGCAAAGGGCTGGTAGAACTTGAGAACCGGGAGGAAGCCAGGAAGCTTAACAATGAGCTTGAGAAGGCTGAGGAGAGGAAATGAAACCATGCTCTGCCCTTGCGCCACTGTTACCTAGGGGCAGAAAGGGAACGTTGGCTCGTGTTTGGCTCTTCACTGTTTCCCAGCCTCTGGGGGCATAAGGCCTCTTTTCAGTAGGCTAGGATGGTGGGGGAGGGGAACTGAGTCCTCAAGCTACAAAACTGGAATGCGTTTTTTGTGCTTTCCGCTTGCTTCCTTCGCATCACACCTTCGCTCTTTCTGCTGGGCTCTTCCCACTTCTACTCCTTTCCTAATCCTTCGATATTCTCCCTGTTGCCAACTGGGTCTGCCCAGATCACAGGCAGAACAGTTCCTGTCTCCTCCCCCGTCCAGCTGCTACCTTCAGGGGAGGCCCTGCCCCCAGGCCTGCTCCGTGTCTGTCTCTCTCAGCCCCCGCCCTACCCCGGCCTGGATCTTTCTACTTCTGGTAGGAATTAGCTAGCCCATTCTCTTTGCTCCTTCTGGCTTCCTCTCAGTGACCTCAGATTATCCTGAAAAAACACCAGCTGTGCCTGGAGACTTGTCACTTTGTGCATCTGCTGGCTGTCTGTTTACCCACAGGCACTCAGTCAGGTGACCCCCAATGAGTCACCTTTGTGTAATCCTTTCCCCGAGTCCTGGTAGAACCTGTGACTTGTTTCAAACCAAAAGGAATTTTGGTCCAGGTGATGGGATGTCGTGCCTTTGACCGCGTGGTGTTATGTAAGACTCTGTCTTAGCTGACTAGAGACAGAGAGACTTCCTTGCTGGCTTGGAAGATGTGAGGTGCCATGTTGTGCGAGAGCCAGGTGACAAGGTGTTAGTAGGCACTGACAGTAGCCACAAGCACCAGCCAGCAAGAAAATGGGGACCTTGGTCCTCTAACCTCAAGGGAGTGAAAGACCTTGGAGGCAGGGAGTGGGTTTCTCACCAGTCAACTTCTAGGTGAGAACAGTCACACAGTCCAGTGGACCCTTTGCTGCAGCGTCATGAGACACTGGCCGGGAGATGCATCCGTCTGTGCCTGGACGTCTGACCCACTGTGAGAAGCTGAGACAGAGATATGTGTATTGTAAGCTGCTAAGTTTAAAGTGAAGGGTTGCACAGCGGTAAATAACTTTTGAAGACAGGAACATAGAGGCACTTTTGAGAGGCTTGGAAATAAAAGGGAATCAGGAAAGAGTAGCAGACTTTTCAGAGATCTTTTAGAATAGGAGGCCCTAGCCCACAGTCTTTCATATATATATGTTTTTCAGAAGATATTTGCATCAGTCAGCTTCCCACCAAGAAAGCAGAAACCGCTATGGTGGGGGCTATTTGAAATAAAGGGAGGGAATGCACGCAATTTGTTCACTAGGTGATGGAAAGGGGTGAAAAGGCAAGTGAAGGACAGCAAAGCACCCGGAATTAACAGCAGCAGGCAGCCACTTTTAGTCCAAGTCCAGAGAGCCAGTCAGAGGGAAAAGGGAAGTGTCCGTGGAACTTGGAGGGAGTTTCACCCAGCAAAAGCAGCTAATGGTGCACCTGTCCCAGGAAAGGTGAGTGAGGAAGAGGGGCGACTGCTGGAGCATTTCCTGAGTCGGGCTGGGGAGACACTCTGGCTTTCCCCTTCCTCCCAGCTTGCAGTCTTCCCCCAGAACTTCCAGGGGCCAAGTTCAGCTGAACATTAGTTGACAGAGGAGCCTGGGAAGTGCAGCCAGAGGACTCAGAGCCTATTACCGGCTGAATTATGTCTCCCAAAATTCACACGTTGAAGCCCCGACCCCTAGTAGCTCAGAATGTGACTGTATTTGGAGATAAGGTGCCATGGCCTGAATGTTGGTGTTTCCCCCAAAATTTATCTGTTGAAACCTAACCAATGGGATGGTACTGGGAGGTGCTTAGATCATAAGGGCAGCATCCTCATGAATGGGATAATGTGGTTATTAAAGTGGCCCTAGGCCAGGAGCAGTGGCCCACACTTGTAATCCTAGCACTCTGGGAGGCCACGGGGGGAGGATCACTTGAGCTCAGGTCAATACCAGCCTGTGTTGGTTCAGCGCCTGTAGCTCAGCAGCTAGGATGCCAGCCACATACACCAGATCTGGTGGGTTCGAATTCAGCCCTGGCCGGCTGAACAACAATGACAAATACAATCAAAAAGCCAGGTGTTGTGGCAGGCGCCTATAGTCCCAGCTACTTGGGAGGCTGAGGCAAGAGAATCACTTAAGCCCAAGAGTTTGAGGTTACTGTGAGCTGTGACACCACAGCACTCTACTGAGAGCAACATAGTGAGACTATGCCTCAAAAAAAAAAAAAAAAACAAGCCTGAGCAAGAGTGACTTCTTCCCTAGTAAAAATTAGTGTTGGGTGTTATGCCAGGCAACTGTAGTCTCAGGCCGAGGCAGGAGAATCACTTGAACTCAGGAGTCTGAGGTTGCTGTGATTGAGGCTGGTGCCTCAACACTCTAACCCAGGCAACAGAGTGAGACTCTGTCTCAAAAAAAAAAATTAGAAAGAAAGAAAGAAAAGAAAAAATGGCCCCGTAGAGCTGCTTTGCCACTTCCTCCATGTGAGGACACAGCTTGAGGGCGCCATCTATGGACCAGAAAGTGAGCCTTCAGCACACTCTGAATCTGCCTGTAAACAGCCTCCAGAAAAGTGAGAAATTTCTTTTGGCTTATAGCTACTCAGTCTATGTTTTATTTTTATTTTTATTTTTTTAATAGTAACTGGAACAGACTAAGACATAAAGTCTTTAAAAATGAGATTAAGTTACAACAAGGCTGTTAGTGTAGGCCCTAGTATAATATCACTGGTATCCTTATAAGAAGAGGAAATCTGGGACGGTGCCTGTGGCTCAAGGAGTAGGGTTCCAGCCCCATATACCGGGGGTGGCCAGTTCAAGCCCAGCTCCAGCCAAAACTGCAAAAAATAAAGTAAAATGTTAAAAAAAAAAAAGAGGAAATCTGGACACACAGAGATACACAGGAGCATAGGACTTTTCCAGCCAGGTGCCATTGTTTCCATGGTGACTGCCTTCTGTCCTCAGATAAGCAGTTAGGCATCTGCTGCCAAAGGCTGTGCCAAAATCAAAGCTTCCTCGCCAGATGCTAGCACCTTCACTGACAACCAACCAGGTTAGTCCAGAACATTCTTCTTCGTCGTCATTTTTTTTTTTTTTTTTTGCAGTTTTTGACCCAGATGGGGTTTGAACCCGCTACCTCTGGCATATGGGGCCGGCGCCCTACTCCTTTGCGCCACAGGCACTGCCCCAGAACATTCTTCTTATCTAATTCACTTTCCTCGGACTGATTGATTACCTCTTTTCCATTACTTTTCTTCCTTTTGATGTTAAATGCTAATTTCTTTGGTATGGAAATGTTCAACTATAATATTGAAGTACACTATTATGTATTGTTTGCAATATTGACTGACTTGTGGAGGGCTGGAGCCCGTGTGTTAGCAGTTCTGACTGCCCACTAAATGGGCAACAATGAGAAGAATTGCCTGCTTGGGAACGCCGCATAGCTCCAGGCTTTTATGACAGAAACAGCATCAGTAAAAGTCTGACAACTGTACAAAGACACAAACATGCATAAACCTGGTTGTCTCTGACCTTGCACTGCTCGTAGCACCTAGAGAGAGAAAAGTACAGGAATAGTTGGGTCTAACTCTGATACTGAGCTTTCAGGAAAACTCTGCACAACCTAAGCTTACTCTGCTTTAGAGAGTCAAAGCTAGTGCTGTTGCTTTTGGGGGGAAATCTTCTCGTATTGTAAAGATATGAGGATGGAGGTGTTAACCAAAGAAAATCATGAGGTTCATAAATTTGGAAAGGAGAAGTTTATTTCTCATGAAGGGTTGAAGCTTGAGGAGGAGGCTGTTTCCACAGGCTGGGAAGCAGAAAAATGTGCTTCAAGGGAGGAACAATGCCAACAGGAATTTATGCTAAGTGGATGACCAGATGTACATATTTAATAAGCTATAGGGAGTCTCGAATATTTATGAAAAGAGAAATATGCTCATGCGCAATTGAGCTTTATACCTCTTTATAGAGTCCATGTTCAGAAAAGGTGACAGGGTCTTGCTCTCTCAGTGTTGGGGATCAGAACATGGTACCCCTAAATATGGCACCTTGGCAATTGAGAAAATCACAGAAGAAGGTTATTCTGACCTTCTCCCACCTTTCTGTAGGAGAGCTGCCCACAAAGGAATACTCCAACCTACCTCACATGAAAGTAGACCTAAGACCCTCATTCTAGACGGGTTCTGCCCTAAACCTGAAGGGAAAGAGTTCTACACAAAGAGGCTGAGAAGAATCTGAACAAATTGGCCATGTTGAGTTCCCCCTGGCTGGTTATCCTGAAGTCATATTCCTTTTTGTCTAACCACATTTCTATACAACTGTCACTTTTTCTTTTCTTTTTCCTTCCTTCCTTCCTTTCCTTCTTTCTTTCTTTTTCTTATTTATTTATGCATTTTTTTTTTGAGATAGTGTCTCCTTCTCCAGACTAAGTAGGAGATAATTAAGTGCATAATCTTAAACAACTATTTCCCATTTGGATTCTCTAAATATGTATTAGCTGGGTCAAAGCCCCGATAGTTAGGATTCTGTTACACAGGTGATTCTAGTTTGTCTGTCTCCACCACCCTGCCTCCACTATTCTCTCCTTATTGTTTGGCACCTTATTTTAACCAGCTGTGCAAGCATGCTTATTTTGAAAGCAGCACACAAAGTGGAATAATGACTGATTTGGGCACTAAAAAAGCTGGGTTCAGGTCCAAGCTCTGCCATTTGAGCGAGATCAATACTCCCATCAGGCAACTGAGGTGGTCAAGTTGGGATAAAATATGCCTCTCCTTTTTTCCTCCCTCACAGGAGTGTAATAGTGAAAGTATGCACCTCAAGATAATCCTGTTGAATTCCTCCTCCTTCCTCCCAGACTGGTTTCTCCAACTACATTCTCTATGTCATCCAAGGACACCATCCATCCACCCATCCCATCCCATCCTCTGCTCCTTCATGCTTTTGCATTATTGCATTACCTTCTAAGCATTGTTCTTACCACCCTTTCTATGAACATAGTTTATCCTTCTCATATTTCAATTTCGTAGTTCCCTGAAGTGCTTTGACTTGTCACCTTTCTGTGGATCTGTCTTATGACTGCGTGAACTTCTACATTCCCTCATTTCAAACCCTTCTCATCCTCATACAGTCCAATTTCCTTACATGTGTTTTTGCTTTCATTCCTTTCATATCTTACTATCATTTATACTACAACATTACTTATTTCTTTTAATTCTTGGCATTCACTGTGGTATTTTATATGTTTGTGTCTTTGATATTTTTTCCCACTTTTAACACCAATCCTCTCTTTGAATGACTCCTGCTCCTTTAAAAGCGCTAGTCAAGTGATGGCTAATGAAGTGATACAAAAAAAAAAAAAAAAAAGAAATTAGAAGTATAAGACTTGAAATGATATTATAATACAAGAAACTTAAAAGAATCAATAGGAAAAAATTAATATAAGCAATAAGAGAGTTCAGTAAAGTAGCACAGACAAAATTATACCTACAAATGTCCATTTAATGGGAATGGAATGTTCAGATGAATTATAGTATTTTTGAAAGCACATGTAGTGAGAATGAGATGGAGTCAGTCAGGCTAGGGCATTCATGACACAGCTGGTCTGATCATTTTAGGTCCTCAGTGACCTTGACCTCTGTCTCTCATCCTTACTGTTTTATAAATTTAGCTCCCACCCTAAGAAGCCTATCTTGAGTAGTTTAGGTGGATTGACTCAGGAGATTAACTTTTGAACTGGAATGTTGCAATAGGTCACTGACTTATGCTGATTGTTATTTAAAATAAGGATATTGAATGTGGTCTTTACTTTGACCTTTCATGTATAAAACTGTGATTTTATAAATGGAAGAACAAAACAGTCTTAGAGAGGCTACTCTCACTATTCTCCAGAATCACCCATCCTCTGACAAAGTTTGGTGGACCTAGCCCCGTCTCTGCATATTGGCTGACAGTGATGGTGTCCTTGTAAATCTACATGAAAGACCTGACCCTGGTATTGTCTTAGTCATCTTGAAAGCAGATATAGTGAGAATAAGATGGAGTCTGTCAGGCTAGGGCAGGCATGATTCATCTGGTCTGTTTATGGTCATGCTGCCTGACCTTCACCACTGTCTCCCATTCTTACTGTTTTGTAAATTTAGCTTCTATCTTACCTTGAGTAGTTTAGGTGAATTAATTTAGGAGATTAATTTTTGTGGGCTTTTTTTTGAGACAAAGTCTCATTATGTAGCCCTCGGTAGAGTGCTGCTGCATCACAGCTCACAGCAACCTCCAACTCTTGGGCTTAAATGACTCTCTTGCCTCAGTCTCTCAAGTAGCTACAACACCTGGCTATTTTTGTTTTGGTTGCAGTTGTCATTGTTGTTTAGCAGGCCCAGGCCAGGCTCGAACCTGCCAGCCTCCATGTATGTGGCCAGCACCCTACTCACTGAGCTAAGGTACCAAGCCTGGTTTGTTTTTTTGAAACAGAGTCTCACTTTGTCACCCTCAGTAGAGTGCCCTGGCATCATTACAGGCATGAGCCACGGTGTCTGGCCTTTTGTTTTGTTTATGTTTTTTGAGACAGAGTCTCACTTTGTTGCCCTTGGTAGTGTGCCCTGGTGTCATAGCTCACAGTAACTACTCTTGGGCTCCAGTGATCCTCTGCCTCATCTTCTCAAGTAGCCAGGACTCCAGGCACCCACCATAATACCTGGCTATTTTTTTTAGGGACAGGGTCTCGCTCTTGTTCAGGCCGAACTTGAAGTCCTGAGCTCAGGCAATCCACCTGCTTTGCTTCCCAGAGTACTAGGATTATAAGTGTGATCCCTGTGCCGGGCGAAGATTAACTTTGGAATTGAAATGTTTTGGGTTGTGAGTTTTGCTTATTACTGTTTAAGATAATGGTTAACGTGGTTTTCACTTAGAACTTAAATGTATAAACCTATAATGTTGGAAATGGAAGAACAGAACAGTTTTGGGAGAGGCTGCTGTCACTCCAGATTCCTGAATCTGGATTCCCAGAATCCCAGATTTCTGACAAATAAAGTTTGGTGGACTTATCCCAGTCTCTGCATATTGGCTGACAGTGACAGGTGTTCGGACCCTTTTCATCTGGTAACAATCTTGTCATATCAGGCCTTTCCCCCACCTTCTTCTTTCTTTGTTTCAATAAACAACAGTATTTAAACCTAAAGTCAAAGAGAATTCTGTGAGATTTACTCATTTCTTTGGGTTATCGCCCATGTATACAGGGGGCATATACGTTAAAAAACTTTTATTTTTTTTCATGTTAATCTCTTTCATTTCAGGAGTCTGTCCCAACCAAGAATTCTGGGAGTAGACAGGAACTTATTTTTTCCTCCCATACACTATATATTGACATGGAAACATCTATAACATATGTTGCTAAATTTTAAGAGCAAATTGTATAACAATGTGTATAATATGGCACTTTTTGTGTAAAGGAGGGAGAAGGATGAATATATTTGTATAAAGAAACTCTTGAATGCAACCAGAAAACTATAGCCTGGGCATGGTGGCTCATGCCTGTAATCCTAGAACTCTGGGCGGCCAAGGGCCTGAGCTTAGGAGTTTGGGACCGGCCTGAGCAAGAGCAAGATGCCTTCTCTTAAAATAGCCAGGCATTTTGATGGACACCTGCAGTCCCAACTATTCGGGAGGCTCAGGCAAGAGAATCCTTGAGCCCAGGTTCCTGTGAGCTATGACACCATGGGAGACAAAGTGAGACTCTGTCTCAAAAACAAAAAAATACTCAGGCAATTCCTTTGGCTCAGTGAGTAGGGCACCAGCTCCATATATTGAGGGTGGTGGGTTCAAACCCAGCCCTGGCCAAACTGCAACAATAACAACAACAAAAAAAATAGCTGGGCGTTGTGGCCGGTGCCTGTATTCCCAGCTACTTGGGAGGCTGATGCAAGAGAATCACCTAAGCCCAAGAGCTGGAGGTTCCTGTGAGCTGTTACGCTATGGCACTCTACTGAGGGCGACAAACTAAGACTCTGTCTCTAAAAACAAACAAAAAAGAACACAACTCTTTCCATTGTGTACATATTCATTTCTCTTCCAAGTCATTTCCTTGGTTTAGAGCAATGGTTCTCAACCTTCCTAATGCCGCAATATATTTTTATTGTTACAAAGGGGTCTCGACCCCCAGGTTGAGAACAGCTGGTTTAGAGACACATTAGCTACTTGAACTGATAGGCATCTTAGAAGAGGTGTCCTTATATTGGGAAAATCTATCTTTAGTCAATTTTCAGTTAGGTGTTTATTTTGTAGGTTTTATTGTTGATTTGCTTCTCTCAATTCTAGATACTCTTACAGTTTCTGGCTTCCATCCAGGCCATTGTGGATGAATGGAGTTCTCTTTTATTTTATTTTATTTATTTATTTTTTTAACATGTATTTTATTATTCTTCATTACATTATTCCCCTCCCCACCCCCTAGTGGTAAGATAGAATTTATTTACAGAAAAGAATACAGAAAACACTAAAGCTCCTGGTAGAGGGAGAGAATTCTAGTGGGGAGAGAGAAGTTTTCTCCGTTTCTCTCCC
>CAUYON010026914.1:0-19718 GCA_963573935.1 Arctocebus calabarensis | reverse complement strand
GAACACATTATTCTTAGTAAAGCATCTCAAGAATGGAGAAGCATGAATCCCATGTACTCAAGTTTGATATGAGGACAATTAATGACAATTATTGACATGGTGGGGGTGAAGGAAGGGGAGAGCAGAGAGAGGAAAAATGAGGGAGGGGTGGGGAAAGGAAGAGCAGAGAGAGGGAAGGAGGAAGGGGGGTGGGGTCTTGGTGTCTTGGTGTGTGCCACACCTTTTGGGGGTAAAACACGATTGTAAGAGGGTCTTTTCCTAACAAATTCAACCAGTGTAACATGGTTTCTTGTACCCTCAATGAATCCCCAACAATAAAAAAAAAAAAACCTCAGGGAAATTCAAGTAGTTGTGAGGTGAAAAAGGGGATGAATGAATTCCCACCCAATGGGTACATTGTACACTTTCTGGGTGAGGGAAATGCTTATACCATAATATGTGTACCCCATAATATCCTGAAATTTAAAAAATTTACCTCTAATAATTGGTTTGGAATCCTTACATTTCTGTTAGGTTTTAGCATCTGTGTTTGTCTAAATCATTGGTTCTCAACCTTCCTAATGCCACGGCCCTTTAATACAATTCCTGTAGGTCACCGCCCACAGGTTGAGAACCACCGGTTTAAATGCTAAGTACTTAAGTCCTTAAAACTTTGCTCTATTGCTCATGCATCAATTGTAGGTTGCTTCTATTTCTGATAATAACAGAAACAGTAGGTTTCCTTAGTATTTGCCAAAATATTTTTAACATTTGGATGAATTTTTAAATATTTGATTGATCTATGAAAAATTCATAGCTGCTTTGTGTCTAGAATTCTAAACTGATAGACAACTATTGTAAATTGATATCTGACTACTTAAGAGATGAATTGAGTCATGTATGAATTTGAGGGGGATAATATCTCATTGTGTTTTAGTCTCATGCTAATTCTGCTTTTGTTTGCTTCTACTTTTGTCTACATTTTTACCTTCTATTGAATTGGTAACATTTTCCTTCCTTCCCCCGTTTCCTCTCCTGCCCCAATGATATAAAAGGTATTTGTATTTCTTCCATGGTTACTCTTAAATTTTAGACTTTTCTAGGCAACTATAACCTCATTTTGTGAAAACTTAACATCATTTAGCACTGCTACCCTCTTCTTACAAACAAATGCCTTCTAAATATTTTTAAAAACTCTTCTGAATTCCAACCTGATCAGCCTGATTATTATAATATAAAAGTGCAGTTCAATTTTGAATAAAGTACACACAAGTACATACAAAGTACACACAAGGTAGATTTATTTGTTAATTAAATTTGCTAGTAATCATGTGTTTCTGTAGGGGAAGCTGTGGTAATGGGGCTTGTGCATGAGGTGAAGTGTAGAAATTTCATCTGCACTTGGCTTGGATGGCTTCAGCTGGGTTAAGAACCCTGAAACATTGACCCTGCATGTAGGTCACTGTGAAAACATCCCATGAATTTTACTTAAAATTTTTGCACAGAGCAGCATTTTTCTTCCATAGATATTACATCAGTAACCAGAGTAGAAGGCCAGCTGTGGACATCCAGTCCTTCTTGCAGGAGCAGCAAAGCACGGGTTTAGCACATTCAGCCTTGAGCACAGAATGTGACACGAGGGTGCGGGGCTGCCCTAGTAGGGGAAGTTCCATGCATATGCCATCTCAGCAAGGGCACAGAATACTTCCCAGAAAGAGCTGCCTTGGACATGATAATAACCCCATGTCTTTCCAGAGCCCCAGTGAACCAACACTACACAGATAGGAATTGCTGAGCCCGTCCTGAAAACTGCAGGACTTCAGTGCTCTCACGGGGTGGAGAGAACAGGGTATCTAAGCTGAAATATAGAAAAGAAAGATATTTGAAGCTAAACAAGGATCAGTTTTCCAAGAAGTAGGCTGGGGATGTGACTTGGAAGAACAGGTCAGGACTCCTGAGCACAAAACCCAGTCCTGCCTTGTGAAGCACCTGTCTCCTCCCCCAGACTCGTGCCGTATTGGCCAGGGATGAAGACCACATGGTTGCCATGAACTCCATAAATGATGAGGGGCGAGCGTGTTGCAGGGTAGCCCCATCATATTCAGAGGATGGGGGCGTGCACAGTGAGGTGCTACTTCCTAGAGTCAAAGCTCAGATGGGGTGTCCAGGACCAAACACACTGGGAGGCACATTAGCCAGGGCAGCATCAGATAGTACCGCCAGGGTAGATCCCACAGGTGACAGCCTCGTGGGCTGAGAGCCAAGTCTAGAGAGAAGCCAAGTAGGGAGGTGAGGAAGCCCATGGGAAGGAGGAGGGGAAGACAGCTGGGAATCAGCAGCATGGTCAGAGTGCTCACTGAGGGGGAGTGGGGATCCTCACAGGTGGATCTTAGTGCAGAAAATTCAGCATTGACATTCTCTAGTTGGCACACAAAAATGCAACTGCAATAATGAACACCAATGGACACTTTTTAGAGAACTGTCTTTCCCTCCTGTAAGAAGGGAGAATTGCCTATTCCAAGAGGGGGAACTGGTTAAGATAGTGATCTCCTTTCTATGGAGTCAACCACAGTCCCAAGCAGCATGGAAACTTCTGTCTGCCACCCACTGCCTAGATTTTCCATTATAAATTAGTATTATCTATTTTATTTTTCACCAGTTCATGTATGTTCTATAGTTTGTAAAAAAGACTAAGAACAACATAAACTTCGTGTACATATGGCACATAGTTTCAAATTGTACTGACTGGTTTTTCCCCTCTCATCTTCTGTAGAATTCTGAACAAAATGTTTGTAATATAGGGGAATAATGTCCTATTTACCACAGTATGAAATTAAAATAATATTGTAGTAGGGAGAAGCTAAATAGTTCACATTCTGATTCAACTTACTGTTTTCAAGCAGTAAAGGTCCTGCAAAGCATCTTACATTTCTAAAATTCTGAGAGTGAGAAATGGAGACAATAAAAATTACCATCAATCTGCCCGGTGTGCCAAAGTTAAGTCATGCCCCATAATGAAATGGAAACAATAAAAATGGAGACAATAAAAATTACCATCCATCTGCCCTATGTGCCAAAGTTAAGTCATGCCCCATAATGCTACTGTCAAGTGTTACTATTGGATGTGTGTATGTAGAGTAGTTCTTAAAAAGTAAACTAAAAATGAGAAGCATATGAGGTCTGACAATTAAGTGCCAGAATCTGCCACCATGCACTTACATTGACAGCACTGTGCAAACAACTCAGTAAAGGTTTTGTAACATTAGTATATCAGGGTCTCACAGCTGTGTTTATGTCAATGTGTTGGGTGTCTTGCTGAGTGGTGTTCATTATTGCAGTTGCATTTTTGTGTGCCAACTAGAGAATGTCAAAGCTTGCATTAGAGCAACAAACCAACATTCATAAGTTTCTTGTTAAACTTGGCAAGAGTGGAAGTGAAATTAAGCATATTGTTAGTCCAAGTTTATGGGGATAATGCTATGAAGAAAATGGCAGTGTACAAATGGATTAAATGTTTTCCTGAGGAGAAAGGAAGCATCACAGAGAGGTCGAGGCAGCCAATGATCTCTGAGCAAACTGACAAAAACACTGCAAAAATTCCTCAAACTGTGAAAATGATTGGCTAACTGTGAGAAGCAGAGCAAACCAAGTAAACATTAATGGAGAAAGAGAAAAATCTTAACTGAAAATCTTGGCCAACAACTCATGGCTCTTGCATCACAGCAATGGACCAGCTCAAACGGCACTGTCTATGAGGGAGTTTTTAGCCAATAAAAAAATAACTATATTGGAAAACCTGCCCCACTCACCTGATCTAGCCCTTGATGACTTTTTTCTTTACCCAAAGATAAAGAAAATATTGAAAGGAAGACATGTGGGTGACATTCAAGACATCATGGGTAATACAAAGATAGTTTTGATAGTGGTTCCTGAAAAAGAAGTCCAAATGCTTTGAAGTGTGTACTAGACAGTCATATCAATGTACTTCAAAGGTGACTGTAGTGATATTCAGCACTTAGGTAAAAACACATTTTCTAGGATGAGTTCATGAAATTAATGCTCAGACCTCATACAGATATAATTATATATGACTTATTTTAAAAAAAATTATAAATCTTCCTGGCAACTAGTCCCAAAGTCAGAAAAACAGTTATGAAAAATGCCATGAAATTATTGCATAAGAAAAGGAAATACCTATGACTTCAAAAACAATCTAACCTTACATATCAATGATCAAAATTCTAAGTTCTCCAATGCCATATAAATAAGATTGTAAAAGTATATTTATTTTGAGGTGTTTATAGGGACATGAATAGAATTAAGCAGAACATATATACATACAAGATAGTAAGACCTATGAAGTTTTAGTGCTTTGCACCATAAAAAATATATACAATCAGGGTAGAGGCAAGATGGCTGACTAGAGCCAGCTTTTCACAGAGGCTCCCATCCAGACAGAGAGTTAAAGGACAGAAAGTTTAGCAAGAAAGAATGGTTCATATCTGAGCCAAGAGAGAAGGTTGGAGAACACACATAAACTCTGCTGAGGCAAGCTGTGACCCCAAGGATACAAACAAAAGGTACAAAAATCCATCACCAAGTGGATGGGAGTCCCTTCCCCCATGAGAATGGCTCACAGTATACTCCATATAAACAAGCGAGCGGAGTTCAAATATCTTCCCATTTTATCCCAGGGGAGAGACCCTCTAAAAACTGGACCTCCTTCCCCTAGTAGGGTACCATGGCACTCTCCTACCAGGCATAAAACTGTATAAAACCATATATGTTCTTTACCTGTAATTTTGAACTGCCAGCACTCCCCTCTTCTCTCCCCTCAAGGTCTGGAGGCCTGTCCCCGTGGATTCCAGATTCTAGGGCATTTCTCTAGGGATGTGGATGGGGCATGGGCAGTTGCTGACCTCTGCTGATTCTCCTGCGTGGGAAAAAGGAGAGGACAGTCAGCTCAGAGGGAACCTCAGCCAAGAGGGAACCATAAAGGAGTGGCAGTGCCCCAAGGCACAGAGTGGCAGCAAGAACAGTGTGGCTCACACCCCTGGGGATACTTTGAAAGGATATGCCCAGTCTCCCTGGGCAAACAGAGGAAGTGGGGCATCTCACTGGCAGCAGCCACTGGAGGAACATATCTGCAGTGGAAACACAGGCCCTGTGAATAAGGGTATGTCTGAGATGGTACCAGCCTGGGCAGACTATGTGGACTAAAATACACATGCACAGAGACACCAGACTCCCAGGGTGGAACTGACCCAGAGAACTGCTTCACTGAACTTCAGACTCACCTGGCCCTCAGGAGATCATAGCTGAGCCAAAAGGCAGCAGACAGAGGCTGGAACTCACGGCTGAGTCCCAAGCTCTGACCGCTCACCCCAACACAAATTACAGCTGAGATAGGGCAGCAGCACAGACAGGGCTGAGTTGCTCAAACAGCCACTGGGAATATAGGTGGGACAGAAACAAATTCTGTGAAGTTGTCCTGTTCTATCAGCAACATCAATCAGGGGCAGGGCTGGAACTGAGTGAAATACCCCAGCCCCCATTAAGCACCTGAGGTTGTCAGGCCTCACCTCCCCCTGCCAAATGATGGCAGAGTGTGGCAGCCTGGCTGAGGAGACATAGATCTCCCTGTGACTAAGGCAGGCACAAACCTCTGGGGCATCTGCTCACTGGAGGGAACTGGGTCAGAGCTCTGGAGGGATTACGAGTGACTGGGCATGACAGAGGTGCAAGGTGGGGAAGGAGACATCAACCTTCCCAGACTAACTTATTTGCTAGGTGGGTCCTTCTGACCAAATGGAGCACCAGAGCAAGTCATACTCGAGCTGCCAGCAGACACTTGCTATCTAGTTGCCAGAGACCTTTTGAACTCTCCCACCTGAGACTGGTGCTGACTGGGACAATTGATTTGGACCTCTTGAACTGGGCCAATCACCTGAGGAATATCCAAAGTGGTACCTTGTGTATAGGATTGTGGAAAGGTTTGATTTCCCTTTTCCAATTGTTTCCTGGAGGGGAGGGGCGGGGTGACTCAATTGCTGGTATTTCTCCAAAGATGAGACTTCATCCCAGAGTAAATGATGCACTAGGGTAAGACAGAGACCAGCTGAAAATAAGACAGAGACACTTAGCCCCACCACACCAAGAAGATCCCCATATTCTCAGGCCGTAACACTGTATGGGTCCTTGGCAAAGCTCTAAGGGAAAAGGTACAGACACCAGTCCCAGCTTTTGAGCAAAGGACTGGCCAATCACTACTCCTGGAGCATCCAACCCAACTTCTCCTTATCTGCTCATCTAGCCAAATGGAGTAAAATAATCATAAAATAATCATGGGACAGAATCAGCAGAAAAGCTCTGGTAACATGAATAACCAGGGTAGATCAACCCCCACAAGGAACAATTTGGCAACACAACTGAAGATCCTATTCATAAACAGATGGCTGAGATGTCAGAAACCAAATACAGAATTTGGATTGCAAATAAGATTAATAAAATAGAGGAAAAGTTGGAATTAGAAATTCAAGGAGCATTTCAAAAGTTGTCTCAAGAATTTAAGGAATTCAAAGACAAAATCTCCAAAGATTTTGACACCTTGAGACAAGAAATTGCAGCCCTCAAAGATGTGAGAAATACAATAGAATCTCTCAGTAACAGAATGGAGCAGGCAGAAGAAATGATTTCTGACATTGAAGACAAAGCTTTTAAACGCTCCCAAACACTCAAAGAGGAAGAGAAGTGAAGAGCAAAAACAGATCATTCTCTCAGAGAACTCTGGGATAATTCAAACAAAAGCAATATTCGCCTAATAGGAATCTCTGAAGGTGATGAAGTGGCTTCTCAAGGCACAGAGGCTCTTCTTCATGAGATTATGAAAGCAAACTTCCCAGACATGCCAAGAGATTCTGAAATTCAGATAGCAGACAGTTTCAGAACCCCAGCATGACTCAACAACCCAAATAAGACATCTCCCAGGCACATCATAATTAACTTCACTAAAGTTAATATGAAGAAGACAATTCTGAAAGCAGCCAGATGTAAGAAAATCATAACCTATAAGGGGAAAAATATTAGTGACTACAGATCTCTCTGCTGAAAACTTTCAAGCTAGAAGAGGGTGGTCATCGAATTAAATACCCTAAAACAAAATAGCTTTCAACCCAGGATCCTGTATCCAGCTAAACTGAGTTTCATTTATGATAGAGAAATTAAATACTTTAATGACATTCCCATGTTGAAGAAATTTACCATAACTAAACCAGCTCTCCAGGATATTCTCAGACCTATCCTCCATAATGACCAGTGCAATCCTCCACCACAAAAGTAAACTCACTCAGAAACTTTTAATGAAATTCTAATTTCCAAAGTGGTGAAAGGATTAAAAATGTCCAATGGACTTTCAAAAAACTCGATACCCAAAATTCTACCAGGTCTATCAATAATTACAATTGATGTGAATGGCCTAAATTGTCCTCTAAAAAGGCACAGGTTGGCTGACTGGACACAAAAACTCAGGCCTGACATCTGCTGCATACAAGAATCTCATCTTACCTTAAAAGATAAATATGGGCTCAGGGTTAAGGGATGGTCATCTATATTCCAGGCAAATGGAAAGCAGAAAAAAGCAGGTGTTGCAATCTTATTCACAGATACAATAGGCTTTAAATCAATAAAAGTAAGGAAGGATAAGGATGGACACTTCATATTTGTTAAGGCTAATACTAAATATGATGAGATTTCAATTATTAATATTTATGCACCCAACAAGAATGCACCTCAATTTATAAGAAAAACTCTAACAGACATGAGCAACTTGATTTCCTCCAGCTCCATAGTAATCAGAGATTTTAACACTCCTTTAGCAGTGTTGGATAGATCCTCCAATAAGAAGCTAAGTAAAGAAATTTAAGATTTAGACTTAACCATTCAACATCTGGATTTAACAGACATCTTCAGAACATTTCATCCTAACAAAACTGAATACACATTCTTCTCATCAGCCCATGGAACATAGTCAGAAATCGATCACATCTTAGGTCACAAGTCCAACCTCAGCAAATTTAGAAGGAATAGAAATTATTCCTTGCATCTTCTCAGACCATCATGGAATAAAAGCTGAACTTAGTAACAACAGGAATCTGCATACTCATCCGAAAACAAGGATGCTAAATAACCTTATGCTGAAAGATAGATGGGTCATAGATGAGATTAAGAAGGAAATTATCAAATTGTTGGAACAATATGACAATGAAGACACGAATTATCCGAACCTCTGGGATAGTGCAAAGGCAGTCCTCAGAGGGAAATTTATAGCACTGCAAACCTTCCTCAAGAGAACAGAAAGAGAGGAAGTTAACAACTTAATGAGACATCTCAAGCAACTGGAAAAGGAAACCAGGAAAAAAAGAGTAAAATCTCTAATTTCTTCAATCAGAAATGGTAAAGATGAAATAACAACAGACCCCTCAGAAATTCACAAAATCCCTTAATGAATATTACAAGAAAATTTATTCTCAGAAGTATGAAAATCTGAAGGAAATTGACCAATACTTGGAAACACACCACCTTTCAAGACTTAGCCAGAATGAAGTGGAAAATTTGAACAGGCCTATATCAAGTTCTGAAATAGTATCAACTATACAAAATCTTCCTAAAAGCAAAAGCCCAGAACCAGATGGCTTCACGTCAGAATTCTATCAAATCTTTAAAGAGGAACTATTATGTATATCACTCAACCTTTTCCAAAATATAGAAAAAGAAGGAACACTACCCAACACATTCTATGAAGCAAACATCACCTTGATCCCCAAACCAGGAACAGATCCAACAATAAAAGAAAATTATAGAGCAATATCACAAATGAATATTGATGCAAAAATATTCAAAAAGATCCTAGCAAACAGAATCCAGTAACACATCAAACAAATTATACACCAAGACCAAGTAGGTTTTATGCCAGGGTCTCAAGGCTGGTTCAATATATGTAAATCTATAAATATAATTCATCACATAAACAAATTAAAGAACAAAGACCATGTGATTCTCTCAATTGCTGCAGAAAAAGCTTTTGATAATATCCAGCATCCCTTCATGATCAGAACACTTAAGAAAATGGGTATAGAAGGGACATTTCTTAAACTGATAGAGGCCATCTACAGTAAATCTATAGCCAATATCATTTTGAATGGAGTTAAATTGAAATCATTTCCACTCAGATCAGGAACCAGGCGAGGTTGCCCATTGTCTCCACTGCTCTTTAACATTGAAACCCTTTCCACTCAGATCAGGAACCAGGCAAGGTTGCCCATTGTCTCCACTGCTCTTTAACATTGTAATGGAAGTTGTAGACATTGCAATTAGGGAAGAAAAGGTGATCGAGGGTATCCAGATAGGATCAGAAGAGATCAAACTTTCACTCTTTGTAGATGATATGATTGTACATCTGGAAAATACCAGGGATTCTACTACAAAACTCTTAGAAGTGATCAAGGAATACAGCAGTGTATTAGATTAGAAAATAAACACTCATAAATCTATAACCTTTGTATATACCAACAATAGCCAAACTGAAAAAACAGTCAAGGACTCTATTCCATTTACTGCAGTGCCAAAGAAGATGAAATATTTGGGCGTTTACCTGACAGAGGATGTGAAAGGTCTCTATAAAGAGAACTATGAAACTCTAAAGAAAGAAATAGCTGAAGATGTTAACAAATGGAAAAACATACTATGTTAATGGCCAGGAAGAATCAATATTGTCAAAATGTCTATACTACCCAAAGCAATATATAATTTTAATGCAATCCCTATTAAAGCTCCATTGTCATATTTTAAAGATCTCAAAAAAATAATACATTGTTTTATGTGGAATCAGAAAAAACCTTGACTAACCAAGACATTACTCAGAAATAAAAACAAAGGAGAAGGAGTTATGCTGCCAGACATACTATAAATCAATAGTGATCAAAACAGCATGGTACTGGCACAAAAACAGTGAGGTAGATATGGAACAGAATAGAGAACCAAGAGATGAACCCAGCTACTTATCCTTATTTGATCTTTGACAAGCCAATTAAAAACATTCCGTGGGGAAAAGATTCCCTATTTAACAAATGGTGCTGAGTGAACTGGCTGGTGACCCTTAGAAAACTGAAACTGGACCCACACCTTTCACCTTTAACTAAGATAGGCTCTCACTGAATTAAAGATTTAAACTTAAGACATGAAACTACAAAAATACTAGAAGAAAGTGCAGAGAAAACACTTGAAGAAATCAGTCTGGGCGAATATTTTATGAGGAGGACTCCCCAGGCAATTGGAGCAGTATCAAAAATACACTACTGGGATCTGTTCAAACTGAAAAGCTTCTGCATAGTAAGAACACAGTTAGTAAAGCAAGCAGACAGCCCCCCAAATGGGAGAAAACATTTGCAGGTTATGTCTACAACAAAGGTTTAATATCCAAAATCCACAGAGAACTCAAATGTATTAGCAAGAAAAGAACAAATGATCCCATCTTATGGTGGGCAAGGGACCTGAAGAGAAACTTCTCTGAAGAAGACAGGAGCACAGACTACAGACCCATGAAAAAAATGATCATCACCCTTAATCATCAGGGAAATGCAAATCAAAACTATTTTGAGATGTCATCTAACTCCAATAAGATTAGCCCACATCACAAAATTCTAAAACCAGAGATGCTGGTGTGGATGTGGAGAAAAAGGAACACTACAACATTGCTGGTGGGAATGCAAACTAACATGGTCCTTTGGTGAAAATATCTAAGAATACTTAGAAATCTAAAAATACAACTGCCATTCACTCCTATAATTCCTCTACTAGGTATATATACAGAAGACCAAAAATCACATTATAACAAAGATATCTGTACCAGAATGCTTATTGCAGCCCAATTCATAATTGCTATGTCATGGAAAAAGCCCAAGTGCCCATCCACCCACAAATGGATTAATAAATTGTGGTATATGTACAGTATGGAATATTATGCAGCCTTAAAGAGAGATGAAAACTTTACCTCTATCATGCTTACATTGATGGAGCTGGAAAATATTCTTCTTAGCAAAGTATCCCAAGAATAAAAGAAAAAGTATCCAAGGTACTCAGCCCTACTATGAAAGTAATTTATAGCTTTAATATGAAAGCTATAACCCAATTACAACACAAGAACATGGGGAAAGAGACAAGGGAGGGGAGGATGGGCAGAGGGAGAGTAATTGGTGGGTCTACACTTGTGGTGCATCTTAGAAGGGTACAGGTGAAGCTTACTAAATGTAGAATATAAATGTCTGCACACAATAACAAAAAATGGCATGAAAACTATGTTAACCTGTTCGATGAAAATATTTCAAATTCTATATAAAACCAGCACATTGTACCCCATGATTGCATTTATGTACACAGCTATGATTTAATAAAAAAAAAAGAAAGAAAATTTCTTTCCATGCTTATAAGACATTTCTTTTTTGTTAAATTGTTCATTTTTTTAATTAACATAATAAAATTGTATATATTTATACTGTGCAACATGATGTTTTGAAGCACATATACACTGTGGCAAGGCTAAACCCAGCTGATTAACAAATGTATCACCTCACACACTTCCCACTCTCCTGTTGAGGGCTCATAACATCCCCTCTCTCGGCATTTGTCAAGAACACAATGTGTCACCATCAACTGTCATCACCACGCTGCACAGTAGATCTCTTGCACTAATCCCTCTTGTCTAACTAACTGTAAATCTGTCCCCCACCCCACCATGCACACCTCCTGCCACCCCAGCCTGTGGTCACACTGTCCTACTCTCTTCTTAGATGAGATCAGTGTTTTAGATTCCACATAAGAGTAAGATTACCCAGACCCATATTTATCTTTCTGTGCCTGGCTTATTTCAGTTCCCATAATGTCCTTCAGATTCATCTGAGTTGTCACAGGTGTCAGGATTCCCTTATTTTGTAAGGCTGAGCCGTGTTCCACTGCACATTCCTGGCACACACCACGTTTCCTTCATTCATTCCTCCATTGGTGAATACTCAATGCTTTGTTCCTTTCTTTCAAGGTTTGAAGCTTTTGTATTCACAGTGGTGGCCCATCATCCATCAAAGAGGTTGGCATTTAGCATCACCTTCCCCTCCACTCTCTCCCTGGAGTCCTCTGCCTGTCCCTCTCCACCCTCCCAGGAATGGCCCCAGGAGCACCTTGGCTTCCAGTGTCCAGGCCTTGCTCTTCCCATATCCTCTTCTCCGTATCTACACAGCTCCAACCACCCCCTCCCACAAGGACATTTTGGAGATATGTCCTATTGACTGTCCTATTGACAGAAATGATAATTCAAGCATCTTCCCTTCTGACTGTTCCCATTGACCATATTTGATCAGTTTCATAATGTCCAGTGTTTAAATTTTCAGCTTTCTTTCAATGTGTCGTCTCTGCCTTTTCTTCACGTCTATACTGAAATAGCTCAACATATACAATGTATAATTCATTTTTTCCGTCATACTGTCTCACATACCATACTCTTTTGCGTCTTTCTTTTTTTTTTTTTCACTCCTATGGTAAACCCTAGAAAACTCACACCATCCTCTATCTCCATGCTTGCATCTCATTACCCAAGAGATATCTGAGAAAATATAGCACCAGTGGATTCATTTCAGCAAATTTTAAATGTCCATTCCATTGGACTGCTCTGTATTTGAATCTAATCAACCTAGTCTAGTAGTCTCCACAAATGATATTTTTCTTTAAACACTATTGTGGAGTGTATCACCTATATGAATTAGGGAATACATTGGCTATATGCTGCAAAATACTATTGATGTAGGAACTAGCCACCTAACTGCCAGTCATCATAGGAAATAGAAAATTCCTTGACGCAGTGGCTCTCAAATATTTTCCACTCCTCTCGACTTCTGCTCCCCTCCTCACACTGATGCTCTGCAGGTGTCAGGCAGTTCCTGCCCTACAGATTCTGCACATTACACGCCTGGCTCTGCTGGTCTCCAGCTGTCCTCCTGCCGGGGGTTTCAATAAAGATGTTTATTTTTAGGTCACCTTATAAACTATGCCCCTCCTCTTAGATTTGACATGCGCTGATGTGTCCTCATTTTAATAAAATACTCCCTGCACCAGCATGCCTTCTCCCCACTACGCTCCGTCTTGCTTTATCCTCACAGTCAGTTCCCCGAGTTTGGTCTGTACTTGCTCCCTTAGTTTTTCTCACCTGGCACTCACTACCTTCTTGGATGGGTTGTGTGAAGTGACGTTGGAATCCAGAGGCTGAGAGAATGTGATCTGAGTCCAACAGTCCAAATGCAAAGCCTGGCTCCACCGTGTGCTCAGGTGACTTGGAGTGAGTGACTACAACTCACAAACATCAACTGTCTCCTATGGAAAGTGGAAACAGTAAAAGTGTAAAGTAACTCAGATTTTCAGTGGTGCTTAGCACGGTGCCTGAGCTGTCCTGAGCGCAGGCTGGAGGGAGATTGTCAGAAGTGGAGCGCAGTCCTCCGGTGCGGATTCATCTCTTATCTCTCCAGCTGCTCAGAACGGAGAGGCTGTGTCGCCTCTTCCTAGAGTGGCTTGTGGGTCCAGGTCTGCTGCTACAGAGGGTGTCCAGCTCTGTCATGTCTTCCAGCCCCTTTCTCTCTAGACCTGATCTTCACTCATTACATCAAATCTTGATTTTTCCACTGTTTTTTTTGTATCAGGAGGCTGCCATCAGCTCGTGTTTACATTTTCCTTAGATGTGTATCTACTAGTTCCAATACAAATAGAGTTTCTCATTCCCCCAAAATCCCCATGCTGAGAGACCTGGAATTGAGCACCATCCCCACAAGGATCGATGTGTCCAGGACGGATGGAGCGTGCAGAAACGCCAAGGTGGGTCAGCTATGCAGGGAGCAGACAGGTGGTTCCTCCTGAACCCCGTGGACTATGATTGGGACTGTGGTTTTCCCATGTAAGCCTGGAGGGTGAATGAATTTTAGGCGGGAAGCAACACCGGGCGTCCCTACGTGTGTTGTCTTATTTTTTTGTTTGTCGTGGCCATCTGAAGTTAGGTGGAGCTCTGAGTCTGCCCAGAGGTTCTGAGCGCGTCCCTAAAGAACGCCCCGTCAATCTATGTCTCCTGAAAGCTGCGGTCAAAGGCTGTGGACAGCTACCGTCCATGCAGTGCCCTGCGCAGCTGCCCAAATCCTTTGTATTTTCCCTGCTGGCATTCTCAACTCACTGAGGGGTTTCCCGGGATAGTGCATCCATTTCTATCCAGAGAGATTCATGTTTTATCTGTGTTAAATCTCTGATTAATCATTTCTTGGTTTGACACCACCTATGCCATATCACTTTTTTAAAATTTATTGAGTATTTTCTAACTTTCCCTTATTAGTAATGTGGCAATGAATATTTTAATAGCTAATGCTGTTGAATTTAATTTTACCTCTGAATAGCTGGGAGTATAGGCCAACATGCCAGACTATATATAAAGGATATATATATATATATATATATATATATATATATATAAAATAAAGTGTATATATACACATATATTTATACTTATATATGTATATATACATAAAGTATATATATACACATATATATTTATACTTATATATATACTTATGTATATATATACATATATACATACATATGAATCTTTATATAGTATGTATATATATTTATAGTTATATGTATACATATTATAAAAATCTACCAAAGAAAAGAATATATACATATATTTATACTTATATATACATATATATGAACAAATCTACAAAAGATAAGTATAGATACTTAGTATATAGTATTCCTTTGTAGATTTATATAATATGTATACATATAAGTATAAATATATATACATGCATACATATATAAAGATTCATATATATGTATATATGTAAGTATAATTATATATGAATATATACTTAGTATATATATACTTCTCTTTTGTAGATTCGTTGACCCAGTCTGGTCTTAAACTTGTGGCCTCCCAAAGTACTGGGATTACAGGCATGAGACACCTTTTCTGGCTAATTTCTGACTTTTTAAAGATTGATTTCTGACTTATTAATACCACCTTTTCTGATTTTTAGGGCTGATGATTGTCTTCTTTATCTATCTTTTGGTCAATTCTATGGATTTTGAGAGAAGGCAACTTTTTTTTTTGAGACAGACTCTCACTTGGTCACCCTTGATAGAGTGCTGTGGTGTCATAGCTCACAGCAACCTCACACTCAAGGGCTCAAGAAATCCTTCAGAGATGAGGTCTTGCTCTTGCTCAGACTGGTCTCAAACTCCTGAGCTAAAGTGATCCACCTGCAACAGCCTCCCAGAGTGCTAGGATTACAGGTGTGAGCCACAGCACCCAGCCAGAAAGTGACCAATTTGAATATGCAGAACTGAATTTTCATCTTCTATTTTAACTCACATTTAAAATTTGTGATCATCTTCACTTTTCCTTGGGTATTTCTTTTTAGCACCCTTCATATTTGGAGGCTTATGCCACACTCTCTGATTATCACATCCATCTTCAAATTACCAAGTACTGGGAATGCCTGTTCCAATTTATTTGCACCAAGATGTATTGAGTGAAGACCAAGAAGAATCCTCCCAAACTGTCATTATCTTCATGAAAATCATTAATGCAATGGTTTTAAATGTGAAGCTAATTCTAACATGCTTAGGTGTTCAGTAAACATTAAATGGATGGTAATGATTCCAAAGAAACCATGTTGGCAGTGACCTCATCCTATTTATTCTAGCATTTTACCTCTACAATATTGTACAGGTAAATCTTTTTAAACTCAAGCTTACTATATCCAAATTTATTGTTGAAATTATAAACTGCTGGGTTATTTTTTAAAATTAAATCATAGCTGTGTACATCAATGCCATCATGGGATACAATGTGCTGGTTTTATATACAATTTGAAATATTTTTTATCAAATGGTTAACATAACCTTCATGGCATTTTCTTAGTTATTGTGTTAAGACATTTATATTCTACATGTAGTAAATTTCGCATGTAACCTTGTAAGATGCACCATAGGTGTGGTCCCACCTATTGCCCTCTGTCCACCCATCCTTCCCCCTCCCCTCCACTCCCTATTACATTTCCTCATAATATTGGGCTCTAATTGGGTTATAGCTTTCATATAAAAGCTATAAATTGGTTTCATAATAGGGCTGTGTACATTGGATGCTTTTTCTTCCACTTTTGAGATACTTTCCTAAGAAGAATATGTTCTAGCTCCATCCATGTAAACATGAAAGAGGTAAAGTCTCCATCTTTCTTTAAGGCTACATAATATTTCATGGTGTACATATACCACAATTTATTAATTCATTCATGGGTTGATGGGCACTTGGGCTTCTTCCATGACTTAGCAATTATGAATGGGGCTGCAATAAACAGTCTGGCACAAGTATCTTTGTTATAATGTAATTTTTGGTCTTCTGGATATTTACCTGGTAGAGTAATTGCAGGATTGAATGGCAGGTCTATTTTTAGACCCCTAAGTTTTCTCCAAACATCTTTCCAAAAGGAACTCATTAGTTTTCACTCCCACCAGCAGTGTCAAAGTTTTCCCTTTTCTCCACACCCACACCAACATCTCTGGTTTTGGGATTTTGTCATGTGGGCTAATTGTACTGGAGTTAGATGATATCTCAAAGTAGTTTTGATTTGCATTTCTCTAATGATTAAGGATGATGATCACTTTTTCATATGTCTGTAGGCCATGTACCTGTCTTCTTCAGAGAAGTTTCTCTTCAAGTCCCTTGCCTGCCCTGAGACGGGATCACTTGTTCTTTTCTTGATAATATGTTTGAGTTCTCTGTGGATTCTGGTTATTAAACCTTTATCAGAGGCATAACCTTCAAATATCTTCTCCCATTCTGAGGGCTATCTGCTTTCTTTACTTACTGTGGGTTTGGCTGTGCAGAAGCTTTTTAGTTTGATCAGGTCCCAGTAATGTATTTTTGGTGTTGCTTTAATTGCCTTGGGAGTTTTCCTCATAAAATATTTACCCAGGAAGATTTCTTCAAGTGTTTTCCCAGCACTTTCTTCTAATATTTTTATAATTTCATGTCTTAAATTTAAATCTTTAATCCCGTTAAAATCTATCTTAGTTAACAGTGAAAGGTGTGGGTCTAGTTTCAGTCTTCTACAGGTCACCAGCCAGTTCACCCAGTACTATGTGTTAAATCTGAAATCTTTTCCCCACTGAATGTTTTTAATTGGCTTGTCAAAGATCAAATAACGATAAGTAGCTAGGTTCATCTCTTGATTCTCTATTCTGTTCCATAGGTCTACCTCTCTGTTTTTGCACCAGTACCATACTGTTTTGATCACTATTGATTTATAGTATAGTCTGAGGTCTGGTAGCGTGATTCCTCCTGCTTTGTTTTTATTTCTGAGTAGCGTCTTGGCTATTCGAGTTTTTTTCTGATTCTGTATAAAATGAAGTATTGTTTTTTCTTTAAAGTATGACAGTAGAGGTTTAATAGGGATTGCATTAAAACTGTCTTATTGCTTTGGGTAATATGGACATTTGAACAATGTTGATTCTTCCAGCCATGAGCATGGTATGTTTTTCCATTTGATAACATTTTCAGCTATTTCTTTTCTTACAGTTTCATAGTTCTCTGCATAGAGATCTTTCCCCTCCTTTGTTAGGTAAACTCCCAACTAGTTCATCTTCTTTGGCGCTAATGTGAACAGAAGAGTCCTTGACTGTTTCTCAGCATGATTATTGTTGGTATATATAAAGGCTACAGATTTATGAGTGTTGATTTTCTAACCTGAGATGCTTCTGTATTCCTTGATCACTTCTAAGAGTTTTATAGTACAATCCCTGGTGTTTTCCAGATACACAATCATATCATCTGCAAAGAGTGGAAGTTTGATCTCCTCTGACCGTATGTGGATACCTGTGAATCACCTTTCCTTGCCTAATTGTGATGGCTAAAACTTCCATTACAATGTTAAAAAGCAGTAGAGACAATGGGCAACCTTGCCTGGTTCCTGATATGAGTGGAAATGATTTCAATTTAACTCCATTCAATACAATATTAGCTGTGGTTTGCTGTAGATGGCCTTTATCCATTTAAGAAATGTTCCTTCTATACCCATTTTCTTAAGTGTTCTGATCATGAAAGGATGCTGGATATTATCAAAAGCTTTTCCTGTAACAATTGAGAGAATCATATGGTCTTTGTTTTTAATTTGTTTATGTGATGAATTATAGTTATATGTTTATGTATATGGAACCAGCCTTGAGACCCAGGGATAAAACCCACTTGGTCATGGTGTATAATTTATTTGATGTGTTCTTGGATTCTGTTTGTTAGGATCTTGTTAAATATTTTTGCATCAATATTCGTTAGTGATATTGGTCTATAATTTTCTTTTCTTGTTGGGTCTCTCCCTGGTTTAGGGATCAAGATGATGTTTGCTTCATAGAATGTGTTGGGTAGCATTTCTTCTTTTTCTATAGTTTGGAAAAGGTTGAGTAATATAGGCACTAGTTCCTCTTTAAAGATTTGGTAAAATTCTGACATGAAGCCATGTGGTCTCGGGCTTTTCTTTTTAGGGAGATTTTGTATAGTTGATGCTATTTCAGAACTTAATATAGGCCTGTTCAACATTTCCACTTCATTCCGGATAAGTCTAGGGAGGTGGCGTGCTTCCAAGTATTGGTCAATTTCCTTCAGATTTTTGTATTTCTGAGAATAGAGTTTCTTGTAATATTCATTAAGAATTTTTGGATTTCTGAGGAGTCTGTTGTTATTTTGTCTTTCCCATTTCTGATTGATGAAATTAGAGATTTTACTCTCTTTTTTTTTCCTGGGTAGGTTAGCCTAAGGTTTATCTATTTTATTGACCTTTTAAAAAAAAAACAACTTTTTGTTTTATTGATCTGCTGTATAATCCTTTTGTTTTCAATTTCACTTCATTCTGCTCTAATTTTGGTTATTTTTTTTTTTTTCTGCTGGGTTTGGAATTGGAATGTTCTTCCTTTTCTGGTTGCTTGAGATGTCACATTGAGTTGTTAACTTACTTTCTTTCCATTCTCCTGAGAAAGGCTAGCAGTGCAATAAATGTCTATCTGAGGACTACCTTTGAGATATCCCAGAGATTCTGATAATTCTTGTCTTCATTATCATTTTGTTCCAAAAATTTGGTAATTTCCTTCTTTTAAAAATATTTATTTATTTATTTTTATTGTTAAATCATAGTTGCATACGTTAGTGCAATCAAGGGTTACAATGTGCTAGTTTCATATACAATCTGAAATGTTTTCATCAAACTATTTAACATAGCCTTCAGGGCATTTTCTTTGTTATTGTATGAAGACATTTGTATTCTGCATTGAGTAAGTTTCACCTGTACCCCTCTAAGATGCACCATAGCTGTGGCCCCACCAATTACCCTTCCTCTACATAAACCTCCCCACTCCCTCCCCTGCCTTGCCCCTTTCCCCAAATTCTTGTGCTGTTGTTGGGTTATAGCCTTCATATGAAACTTATAAATTAGCTTCATAGTAGGGCTGAGTACATTGGATACTTTTTCTTCCATTCTTGAGATACTTTGCTAAGAAGAATATGTTCCAGCTCCATCCATGTAAACATGAAAGAGGTAAAGTCTCCATCTTTTTTTAAGGCTGCATAGTATTCCATGGTATACATGTACCACAATTTATTAATCCAT
>CAUYON010026913.1:0-31910 GCA_963573935.1 Arctocebus calabarensis | reverse complement strand
GGTAAATAAAAATGTATATTTTGTTACCTTAAATTTCTATATTTTTTTTCCGTTGGGAATTTTCTGACCTAACTCTCCCCTTTCCTAGTCCCTAAAAAAAACAAAAGAAAAAGAAATACACAGACACACAACTATCCAGAGGACATTTGGTGGTAAAAATGGCTAAGCAATCCTTATCTGTGTCACCTTGCTCTGTGCACAGAGATGGACACATACATTTTAATTACTTCTTATTACTTCTTATTGAAAATGATGTTAAGCACTGGTCCTGAAATAGAGGGGAAAGGCATCTTTCTTGGCATTATTATCTTAGCATAAAGGTTACTTTCTTGAAATTATTAATATTGCTTAATATTTTGATACAGTAATCATCTCTTTTCTGAATATATTTATCTTCTTTCATTCTTTACATGGTTTTTATGTCTAGTCCTTATCTTCAACATTGTTATTGTTAATAAATTTTAAGCCTTTTAAATTCTGTGAAGGCAAAAAGTGGAAACCTAATTAACACATGTATATGTAAAAATAAAAAGAAATAATAAAAAAAAAGAAACATTGCAAGTAAATATTTCAAAAATAAAAGGGAACTTAGACTAATTCTGTCCACAATGTAGAAATGGTTTCCTTAGATGGAAAGTATTTAATTGGTACAAATACCTGAAGAAAAACAATAAATGAACATGGAGACTATTGACAAGTTTGAAGGAGGAAAACAAAATGACTCCCTTGTGCCTGGGCATGAATGAGGATGCTTCTACAGAGGTGACAATAGCTGTCTAAAAATTAAACAGCCTAACGTGTGGCCAGATGTCACGTTATTCCCACTTTTAAGAGTAAAACAATTAAAGGAGTTTGTCTCTTTAGGTATTTTTCATAAAAGCAGAGAATTATTATCTTCTATATACTTCTAAGCATAAATAAATGTTCCTTTCAAAACTCTTGCTGTAAGAATAGACTATGAAGGTAATATTTCACAATATCATCAAAAGCCAGCACTTTGTCTTTTTGAAAAGTATGTGTTTAAGATCCTTCTGTCCCAGAATATATAACAAACCACACACACACTCTCTCTCTCTCACTTTGATGCACATTGCTATACAACCATAGGAGGCACCAATATTAGTTATATTTTCCTAAAAAGTGACACTTTCATAAAACATTTAATATGTGAAAATTCAGATATGAACTGCTATTAGGAAAATTCATTAAGATACATACAACCTAGTGAATAAAATTTGAAAATACACATGACCAATCTATAAGGGACTCTACCTGACATATGCAAATATTAAACCTGATTTTTGTACTCTCACATTAAACTGAAATTTTAGACAAAATTATTTTAATTCTTTTAACCTCTAAAAAAAGAAAAAAAAAGAAATAACATGTTTCTAAACAAAATTTTTCTCAAGCTTACTCATACTAGCCTCAATCAAATGATTAATGTCTTAAGTATAGAAATAATACTAATATAGCACTATGAATGCGAAAGATAAACCTTCCTCTGTTGCACTGTAAGATTTCAGGAAAATGAAAGGAGTTGGAGAGAACATGATAAACAAGAAGGAATGGGTGTGGAATGCCATAGAGGGGATGTTTTCATTTGAAAAATATACCTCAAGGTAATTCTACAGAATGTTTACAAAGAACAGTTACCTTGAAAGTAGAATGTAACTATCAATAGCTTTAAAAATCAATAAACAAATATATCCAATTCAGTTTAACTGGATTGGGATGAAAACCTTGGCTCCTCCATTGGACGTTATGTCAGGTTGTCTTTCAGGAGGCAGAGCTGGCTCTTGTTCACAAAACAGTACAGCAAAGTAATCTAGTACAAGGTTAAATTAAATATCAGCCTGTTATCTTGAAGACTAGTAACATGAAAGGTAGCTATCAGGTGTATTACGTTAGGGGAAAATACTCAACAATTAACACACATTAAATAGCTGAGAATAGGAAATCTCATAAAGCATCTTAAATTTAAATAAAATATCATGAAAACATTCCACCTAATGGGAAAAAAAAGATGACATAGAACTGATGAGTCAAATTTTTAATAATTTTAATTGCTTATATTCAGTACTTAATGATTTCTAAAAATTACTTGGTAGCAATGCATTTGTTGCTCACCAGCCCTTTAATTAAGCAGATGGAAAGCAACTAGTGAGAAGAAATTAGATGCAAGTATGTTTAAGATATACTGCAATTTTTACTTAGCAAAATAAATAACCCTTATTGTACTGGAATACACTTATGCTATCTTAAACCTTTGTGTTTGCTACTCATAAGCCATTCCAGAGTAAGATTTCTCTGGCTAGTCTTAAGTTCTTTAATTTGGTAGGATTTTGCTTGAATTAACCACTTTCTTATTATCTAAACGAACTCTGAACTGAAATAATACGGAATGATTATTCTAACAGAGACATACAAAGAATTTCATGGGCGCATAAAGGACTTTGAACTCCCATGCCACTGTGTAAGACATCGCAAAGGAGATACAAATTCATTGGTCTTTGAAGAAACCATGATACTTGACCATAGACACAGCGAGGTGCCCACCATGATGCAGAAGAGCAGACGCCAGGGGAGGAGGAGGCTCTGCTGGGTCTGCTGTCCAGTCCCAGAGCTTTGCACCGCCTGATGCTGCACGCATGTCAGTGTCCCCGTGTCACTATTGTGTGTCATGTGCTCTGGGCGGTGATCGTGCAAAGGAGGTCAGGTGAAGAGCCTGGTGGTGCTGGTCACAAGGTCAAAACCCAACTCAACACTTTAAACCCCAAGTAGTTCCAAAATATGCTTGAGTATCATACCACTTGGGGGATTTTTGTAAAGATACAGCTTCTGGGCTGTTCGCCCTAGTTGCAGGCTTCCAATGGCTTTGGTCCACCTGCCATCTCTGATGGTTCCCCGGCTTTGGGAGCAGCTACTGCGGCCCCTCCGTGGTAGAAAGTTCTTTCACTGTCCCTTTCTTGATCACTTTCTCATCCGCAGCTCAGGAACTGTGATAATTCTCTTTATCGCCTAGCATTCAAAATCTAAGATGAAGGCAGTCTCTTTGGAGCTCGCATCCCAGACTACCATTTCTGAAATCGTCTTCTAGCCACTCCTTGCCTCCTAAGTGGTTTTTGTCGTTTCGTTTATTCGAGTGTTTTACCCAGTTCAATTAGCTGTTTCATGTCTAGCCTCACATCCACCTTCATCCTTACACATATACACCTTGAAACCTCAGGGAAAGTAAAACATGGCTAATTTTATTTTTTGTTTTTTAATTGTTGGGGAGTCATTGAGGGTACAAGATGTGTCACACACAGACCCCACCCCGTCCCTTCTTCCTTCTCTCTGCTCTTCCTTTTTCCCACCCGCCTCCCTCCTTTATTTTTATTGTTTAATTTAGCCACCTTCCAGAACATTTCACGGCATTGAAGTAAATGATTAATAAATTGTTGTAGTTTAAAGAAAGTGATGTTATTTTTGAGGATAAATCATTGTATTATTTTATGTATACCAAATCGGGACCAAAGAAAAGATCTGTGTCTGATTCTAGAGAACACAATTCCTTTGGGAAGACAGCCAATATGAATAAGACATACATTCTATGGCCTAGGTTACCTGCCAATGAAGAGAAAAAGGATGCATAACAGAAAAACTTTAAGATCATTTCTTAATCATTCAACATTCAGCAAATATGGATTTTGAAAAGATTGGAAAAAACATAATCTTATTTAGATCTTCAAATACTTTGAAACTATTCTTTGAGAGAGCAAATGTTAATTATGAGCTTGATACAGTTTATAAGCACAGTTATAAATCAAGGAAGTTTAGAGCATGAAGGTGCATTTGAGTTTTTCTCTTCAATCTATTTATATTATAAATGAGAAATCTAGAGACCAGAAAGAAAAATGATTAAAAGAGAGAGAAACAGTTAATTAATAGTAGTTAAACCTCGATTATTAAGTACCAATTAATGTGATTTTAAATTGAAATGGAATATTAACTCAATATTTTAAAATGAAAAACATTTACCTCATAATAGACTAAAATGATAGTATTTGTAGGAAATACAGAATCAACTTGATTTCATTCGGTGAATCTATATAAAATGAATTTAGAATACGTAAATTAAATGCAAATTATTCAAACAGAATTATCAGACAAAATCATTTCAGATTACAACCAAGATTTTCCTATTTATTTTTATGATAAATAATAGTTCACTAATTCATAAGGTAAGGAAAATTAGTATTATCTATTAAAAGGAACCTTTATAATACCTATTCTGTGATATAATTTTAAAACTCCATGTCTGCAATAAGAATAATTTTCTAAATCTCTCTTTTATTATGTTCTATAGATATTGTGGTTAAATATTGTGAAAACACAAGTAGTCTGAAAAACACATCCAGAGAGTAATATGCAAGAGATGAGGCACGCTGATGAAGAGAAAATGTGCACAGTGTCTGTTAAATTCATAAAAGGCAATCTTAATTAAACCAATAGAACCTGTAACCCACTTTGCTAGGAGAGCTGTCTTTTCTGTTACTCAACCAGCCCTGGCAGAGAATAATAATAAAAGTATTGCAATGTGGTCTAGTCTGAGCAGTGAGCATTCATATATATTATTACCCTTATGTCTAAATAGACTTAAAAATTATTAATATCATTTTCTAAAATTCCTGATGTAAAAAGCAATTCTCAAAAGAATAACAACCCTTCTTCTTTATAAACACATACAGCCAAAAGGGGAAAGATTAAGAAAAATGTGACTATAACTAACCCCACATTTGTGAAATTATATACCTCTATTTAGCAATTACAAATTCTAGTTCATGGTAAAAATATATGAAAGCTCTTTTATTATTTTGTGAACTTTCATTTATCTCCACTAGAACCTAAATAAAGAATTCCTATCAAGGAAAAGAATAGACGATCATGTAAAGGGTGATCATTCTTGGGCAAAAAACATGAACAAGAGGAGAAAGCCTACTGAGAATCATGTAATTCATTCATTGTTAGTATATGCTCTCTTCCAATATTTGCCTTTAAAGAATATCCTGAAATTTTAATTCTTATGTGTAGGAAACAAAGCCCTCTTTAGAGTCTGAGTGACAGCAGCAATATTAGTTTGACTGGATATCATACTGGAAACAGAATACATAACAATTGATACAGCTTTGCTTCCTAGAGCAAAGTTAGCAAATGCAAAAAACTCTCTGAGAATTCCTCCAGGAGAAAAAAAGCAACCACACCAGAAACAACTGAACACATTTTGTCTACTATCCAGAGTAATCGGTTTTCCTTCAATATCTTGTCATTTCCCTACACAGCACGAGATGCAGAAAAGGGGCAATATCTTGAAGAATGAAGTGTGGAAACCTACTAGGGAGGGGACCCGTGACATACTAAATATATTTGTGGCAGAATTAATTCCAACACCCAGGAGGAAGCCGCTAATGCGTTAGAGTGAGCTGTCAAGTGAAACAGGAAATTTTTTCCATACATTTTCTAATGAGTTTTAATACACTCCCGGTATTTATTTTAAGACATTCAGGTTGTCAAGGTGGAACTCCTGTTCTCAGTCAGATAATTGACTAGTTTAAAAAAATCTTTACTCCATTTCAAAATATTAATAAAATAGTCCACTTCAAATACAATCGCCTTTATCCTGAGGCACCTCATTAATTTCTTTTAAAAGCCAACTGAAACAAGAGAGCTCACTAAAAGTTTGCACTGAAAGTTCGTACAATTACCAGTTCTCCTTTCTCTCATTCTAATTCATGATTCAAATTTTATATGTTTATCTTGTTCCAAATATACAACATTGATAATCAGTAAGATTTATGTCATTTGACGTGTGTCTGTGTGGATGACATTTAATGTTTGGCATCCCTGGATTTTTAAAATCTGCTCTATTTGCTGGTCATCACATCAAAGCCTTTTCTTTGATTTTTTGCTACATCCATTGGATATTAAATTAAAAAAATATATGTGCCCATCCAGAGAAAATTTGATATAAATTGAGGTATCTAAAAATAACTTATTAGTGAGTTTCCATTTAATTAAATTTCCATCAAAAGCTTTTTGAAGTTTGATAGAAATATAATACATATTCTCCCTGACTCAGAGATTAAATTTGTTTTATTTTAGAAAGTATAAAACAAACATTTTTAAGTTTGAGTTTTGGATTAGCATTGCAGTTATATGAGAAAATTAAAAATCATTATTTAATACACAATATTGAAGTCAATTTTAGTTTATGCTCACAAATTCATTTGGCATTTAAATCAGGTCAACAAGAGATTTCTAAACACTATGTCATTTATTCACCTGCCTCTTTTCTCTTGTTTTGCCTTTTAACCTTTGAAATTCCTAAATGATGTCTCAATTTAAATCAAATAGTTCATAAAACTCAATCCATTCACAGAAAATGAAAAATAAATATTGTTCTTAAATAATATGTGTATAAATTGTAAGGTTCAGGTTTAATTTTAAAAGAATTTCACAAGGAACACTAGCCTGATTATTAGGGATGAGAACTTTCTGAATTTCCATGTCATCAGTTGTCACATTTGAACTAAAAGTCTGAGTATTCAAAAACTGAAAGGAAAATAGAGAATGTTATACATATGTTTTTTAATTCAAAATATACATATGAATATTACCCTTTACTCTTTATATTACTTAGTAAGGTATTTATAGAATTATATCACTTATGAGCTTTTTAAGTAATTAAGAGCTTTCAAATAAAAATAATAAAGTTATTTTTAAAACCAAATAATAATTGGAAACTATTATCCTGTCCTTAATTCTTTCCAGTTTATTTTGAATGGGATATTATTATTGGAAATCAGGTGAAATAAGAAAAACTGCAAAATGATTTGAAAGATCATATAGGCTTAATTACTGTTATTAAGGCAATAAAGAATATTGGAAAACATTGGTCAAATTTTCAAGTATCAATTTTTTTGTTTTGATTTGTTTAGGCCTACCATACTCTACCACAAAAGTGTTTGGAGTGACCTTTTTTATCTCCCCAAGATTTTAAAGATAGAATATTAAAGCATGACTTTTTTGTTCAAGATTCTCTTACCTTGAAAGTATTAGAAATTAATTACCGTAACAACTGCATAGAAGTTTGGAGACAGGGGTCTGGATATGTGAGGGGCATATGGGGGTCCTGGGGAGAGGGAGAGAAACAGTGAGGACAAAGAGGGAGAGAGAATGTGTGTATACAAGCTCAGATAGCCTAAACAAGAAATGGAAATTTCTATTCCTCATTGATACTGATATTCCTTGACAGGTTGTTTCTTTTTCTGATAATGTGTCTTTAAAAATTCTATCAAGGGCGGCGCCTGTGGCTCATCAAACCCAGCCTCGACTGAACTGCAAAACATAAAAATAGCTGGGTGTTGTGGCAGGTGCTTGTAGTCCCAGCTATTCAGGAGTCTGAGACAAGAGAATCACCTAAGCCCAGGAGTTGGAGGTTGCTGTGAGCTGTGTGATGCCACGGCACTCTATAGAGGGAGTTAAAGTGAGACGTCTCTACAAAATAAATAAATAAAAATTCTATCAAAAGATATTTAATACTATAGTTCGCAGTGTACGGGTTTTAAGGTAAGGAAATCTGCAGTAATACAAATCAGCAAATGAGCAATCAAAAATATATTTAAAAATTTATTATATATTAAATACAAATAAACTGTATTTTGTCCCACATTGTATCTATTTTTGTATCTATTGATATTATTCACAAATTTCATCAATGAGCCTGAGATGTAGTAGGAGGAAAGACGTTTTGATTGGATAACATATATAAAACCCGGGTTAGTGATGTTCTATTAGATTGTACATGTTTGTCATTTGTGATTGGTTCACGGGCTATAAGCTACCACTTTCCACATGCATTCTTAAATAAACTTTATGCAATAGGCTAGTTAGGAATACTCACAACTTGGTGAGATGTGTGTCTTGTTTTGTCTTTAATAACTAACCATTTTTGACCAAATGTTATATAAACTATATCCTTTTCATACTGTTTAAAAAAGAAAATGTTGAATGCATATCTAATATTGCCACACAGGCAGGCTATTTGCATGCACCCCTGACGTGACTTGCACTGTTCAGAATAGCTCTTCATAAATGGTCTCTCGTGGATGGTCCAATGACTAGCAAAGAGCCTCTTAATTTTTCATCAACAGGGATATTCCTCCATTAGGGGAAACATTTTAATAGTTAAAACTATGCTGGAGAAACAGTTTCCAAAATGACACCTCTTTCATAGCTATCAAAGTCAAGAAAAGTATGATTTAATTTAGAAATATTCAATTTAAAGGAACATGTCAGTAACAAGTATGTCATTTTTAGTTGTGAGTTTTTGATATCATCATTAAACATTAATAGTTCTTCAGTATCTGCTTGTGGTTCAGTAAATTTTTGTGCATTCCTTATAAATACCTTTGATGAGATTATTTTCCTATTATGTTTGAACTGGGTATTGTTGATATAAGTCAGAGTAGTGATTTGGGTATTATGATCTTGTATCAATCGACTCTAAGGATTGTCTTGCTAATTCTAAGAGTTTGGTCATTGATTATCTTAAAATTTTGAGGCTACCATCTCACCTGCAAATAATAAACACTTTTTAGTCCCCTTTCTTATTATGGCTTTTACATCTTTATATTGTGTTTGAGCATTAAATAGATCTTCCAGAAACTTGAGACAACCACAGCAGCAAACCATACTGTCTGACACAGTGGAAAGTCCATTACATTTTTCACTTATTTTGTACTGTCTCCTGCATTCTTGTAAATATGATTGATCCTAATATTATTTTTTCTAAGTTACTGTGACATTTTAATACACATTTATCAAATGCATAAAATAAAATAGCACTTCATTAATTCTACAAATTAAACATTATTTCCCATAAAATTATTTTTACATTACTAAAAGAGAATTCCAATATAAAATAAAAATGAATGTTTATTTTCAATTAATTATTTTGATACAAACATGTAAGTTTTAAAATAAGTATTTTAAACAAAATGGTTTAACTTACCACAGAAAATAATGTTCTCAAATTTTATGATTAGGATATATTTAAGGATGTTTGAGGTAGGAAGAAAATCAACATTTGTTTTCAGCACCAATAAAAACAGGAAGATTTGTATCATGGGTATTGAACTGTGACGTTTGGGGATGTGACATAGGCAATCAGAACAACTGAACTAGAGAATTGTTAAAATTAAAGAAGCATTGTGAGATGCAAAGGCAAAGAACTGACTTTTTTCCTTAACTCTCTTTTTAACTATATATTTGTTGGTTCATAATTTATTTCCTATGGCCTATAATGAGTCTATCTATAAAATAAGAGCTGGAATACCTGACTCTCTTTGTCATTAGGAATAGAGTCTTTGTTTGCTTTCTTTTGTCCACACCACAGCATGAGTTATCATTCTTTAAACATAAGGCATTCATAGATGAAAAAATTCACACAAAACTTAATCATCCTCCTTTGTAAAGGTAAATCCATAGCCTTTATAGAGTTGCACAGTGTTTTAAAATTTTTCCTTGATCCTTAATTTTAAATACTATTTATATAAAATATCAGTTAATAAAGCTTATGCAAGAATAATAGAAAATTCTATTAATAGCTGTAGATGTAATTAGATAGAAACACTGATATTACTTTTATTTAATAAAATAATTTCAGCAAAAAAGCAATACATATGATAATAGAAAAAAAAATCTCTAATTTGTTTGAGTATCCCCACCTATAAGTAGATTTATGTGTATGGGTGGACATGCCCGTGTGTGCATCTGTATACACACATCTATATTACGTGCATACACACATATTTTGCCCCCCTTTTTTCATTGTTTTGGAATAGAAAGATTGTCTTCTTATGTAACTTTGCTTTTCTTGTCTACTAATACATTTTTATTTGATCACTTGAACAAACTAGTTTTGCACTTCACAACCTTTACAGATTTCCAGTCAAATAATGACTGCAGAGTTTACACACCTGTTCATGTGCACACACACGTAGCAGAAAAAAAGAGAGAGGGGGAAAAATGGGATCATTCCATCCAAGGAGTATATAAGAAATATTTGTGCCACCAATTTAAGACTAATAGATCTATCTATGTTTTAACAGGGATGAGGCTTTTGAAAAAGGTTTAATATCTACTTTGGGGAAAAAATCATGTAGTAAAAATATTATTTGAAAAAACAATTTCTGGAGAAAAGTCAAGTGTACTGAATTTATAAAATGCACATATTAAGGCTAGTGCATTAAAATCATCCCTCTTTACAATACTTGTTAATCATCATTTTTCTAGAAACAATATCTGAATTATGCAACAAAGGAGGTAATTCCATTATCTTGTATGAGAAGGCATGGTAGAAACAATTTACTATATCAATACTGTTTTATTATATTTTGTTATATTTGTCTTTGCTTTAAATAATGGCATATTTTCCAGTTTTCATTTTCTGTAAACAAACAACTATATCCCGCCCAACTTAGACAATTATAAACATTGAAATGCATGTTATTGATTGAAGAAAATCGAAATCACAAATGGTATTAAATCTTGAAATACAAATTGTCTATTTAGTAACTGAATAGATAATAGTAACTAAAATTAAAGTATATGTTAATATGTCCAAATATAATCATTTAGTTACTAATTTTATGACTTCTTGATGTGCATCATAATTGTGTATAAGATTTAAGATTGCATAAAATATTTGTTTAAACATGAAGGATTTATCAAATCACATGAACCAACATGAAGATGCCATAAAAATAAACATTTCAGGAAATGTAAGTTTCAAATTAATGATTATCCTTAGATGACTTTTTCTGCTGTGCTTCAGATATTTTTTTTCACTGTAAATAAGCTATTTGGATTTTACCAAGTATTTCCTCAGATCTGATGGGTGAGCATGTTTGTGCATAATAAGTGTACTCACAAATAAGTTGTTGACAGGTTTGAATCCCCTCTGTTTAAGAAATCTGTCAATATATTCCATTCATTTTTAGCATTTGCCAACAATGAATTCAAAAGCATATCCATGCCAGAGACTCTCAACTTCAGTTGCACATTACAATAACACAGAAATTTTTAAAACTCTAATGCTTGAGAATTAACCCCAGATCTATTTATCCTGAAACTGCAATAACACTGGATTATGGGGATTTTTTTGAACACAGGTGATTATACAGAACAGTCAGTATCTAAAACTACACAGATCTATACATTTTATATTTATTTCTTTCAGCATCCACATGAGCGAATAATAGCAAATATTTTACAACCATAAACTTCTTCTCTAGTATCAAAAACATATTAGATGCGAGCCAGGCACAGTGGCTGAGGCATGTAATCCTACCACTTTGGGAGGCCAAGGGGATGAATTGCTTGAGCTCAGCAGTTCGAGGCCAATCTGAGCAATAGACAGACCCCATCTCTACTAAAAGCAGAAATACTAGCCAGGTATAAAAATAGAAAAACAAACCAGGAGTTGTGGCGGGTGCCTGTAGTCCCAGCTACTTGGGAGGCTGAGCTAAGATGTCTTATGCCCAAGAGTTTCAGGATGCTGTAAGCTATGACTATTTGGCACTCTACCCAGGGCAACAGAGTAAGATTCTATCTCAAATATGTGTGTGTGTGTATGTATATATATTAGATGAATATGCTCAATTTTAAAAAGTATTGTAATTAGTGATATATTTTGTGTTGGACACTCCTCAAAGCTATGAAAATATTTAACATTAGTCATACCACTGCTATAAAGAATGATGAGTTAGCAGTCAAGGCTAAGTGTATTTTCTTCTAAAGCACTGTCAATAAACACAGGTTCACTCTTTGGCTATTTCAGTTATAGAAGATGAAAAGAAATCATCATTACCCAATTTGAAATGACCTTTGGTGTAAGGTACTGTACTGGAGGCTACTGTGTATATTATTTCATTGAATTCTCACAATGGCCCTTTGGAAATAAGTAGTACAAAAATAAAGTAGCATAGTGCTGAACAATTTTTTGTGCAGTTTGGATTTATATCTGTGTGTGAAGACTGACACCAAGACTCACACTTTTAAGTCCCTTATCTTTTGTTATCTGTGAAACCCTGTTAACATCAGGATTTCAATATGTCCTAAGAATAAAGCTGAATAAAAAATTCTCATTGTGAATATTATCCTTAAAATTTTATAATTGAGAACATTGTATACAATCTAATTTAGATCCATCCCTTCATTTTACGTGAGAAGACAAGACTGAGAGAACCCCTGAATTAGGAAGCTCCTCTGCCTTCTGTATTTTTGGAAAACTGAAAGATAGCTCTAGAATTTAGGTTAAATGAGAATTTTCTTGGCCAGAATATGTCATAGATGTTATATATTTCATATTTATTATATTAGGAAACAAGATAATATATATCTGTTTGTCCTAAATTTAGTAATGCTAATTAATTTTGACCACTGATTAATGATGATGGGCTGATTCTCTCATTGTAAAGTCCAAATCATCACAATCAAGGCCAGTAGGAACCAATTCAGGCTGGCCTCTGTTTCCTTTAAGCAGGACCCCATAATCTTCAGAAACTTCCTATCATTCTGGAATAAGATCTCCTTAGCTCACCTAGTACTTCTGCCCCAGACCTGATATTGACTATTTCTTCAAGAAGTCCGGGTACACTGTGGTAGGAATGCTATTAAAATCCAGAATTTAGATTCTATTGTTTTTTGTTTGTTTGTTTCTGTATTAGGTTGACTATGATCCTAGTTGTGTATCTAGGAAAAAAATACATTCTTAAAAATCATGAGTTTGTCATGGTTACTTCTAATTTTGTTTAAAATTACAGTGTTTCACATCGTTCTTTGATTTTCTAATTGTCTTTTTTTCTTATACACTAAAATTCTTGATTCCTAATATTATAAACTCAAAGTATTTAGCGTACACTATAAAGAAAATAATTTCCAAATACAAAATCAATATTAATGTAAACAGGGAAGTGACTGTGCCTTTTTAGTTTCCTGTCTTTGGAATTTCCTGTATTGTGTTCTAAATTCCCTCAAAATAAATCCTTTCTAGGTGTTGTTATATAGGGTATTTGATATATAGACATTTTTCAATTTTAGAGTTTTCAAAAAATAATCATTTAAAATGATTTTACATGTACAATCTCTACTGCATTCTATATTTACACTTGCTTTACTCATGTATTTATCAATACTACCCCCAATAACCTGTTATGCTTCCGTTTTCTATTCTCAGATTTATAGAATAATAGACTGTCAATAGTTATTATGCTCAGTACCATTTCCCTGCAAAAATGAGAAAGGGAATCAAGAAAAATATTTTTGTTAAATATGTTTTCTCATCCTTATTGAGCTTATACGGGATGGCAAGACAATGCCCTGGGAATCAGCATTCATATGATGGGTGAATAAAAATGTAGTGCTTTATGGTAAAAAAAACAAAAAAAACTTTGAAATTCTAAGGCATTCAAATGATTTCCCTAAGAGCACATATCTAATATGAAATAGAGCTAGGACTATAAAGCATTTCTTCTCCTCACCCCTCCTATGTTCTTTCTGCTGTCCACACTAGCCACTCTCGTTTGTGATGAATTAGTTCAGCATTTCCTTAACAGCTGCCACTATTTAAAAAATTACCTTGCAAAGGTGAAAGCATCAGTGGCTATTAAGGAGAAAAAGTGCTAGATGCACACCCTGAACTATCACTTAAGGAATAATCAATTTCTACAGTAACTTTCACCTAAGTGGTTCAGCAATTTCATGGATCAAAATGTTAATATTCATATTGATACATAGTATATTCGGATCTGAGATTCAGGGAGAGCTGAAGAGGCCCAAGTGGATCTTTTGCTACCAGACCTGGCTACTATAACTTGATTTCAAACTAGTGTACAATGAAAATTAAATACAGTGTTGTCTTTCGAACCTAACAGAGCATATGAATCATACAGAGATTTAATTAATATGCACCTTCCAATTCAGTAGCACTGGGGTCGGCCTGAAGTACTGCATTTTTAACAAGCTTCCAGGTAATGTCAGTGCTGCTCAAAGCTGTTCATGCATTGCACTTTGACTTTCAAACAACAGAAAGATCATTTATGGGGTTTTTCTGGTTTTGTTTTGTTGTGTTTGGGTGGGAGACAAAATCTTACTCTAATGCTCAGGCTACAGTGCAGTGGAGTTAGGGTAGCTCACAGCAACCCCAAACTCCTCAGTTCAAGTATCCTCTCGCCTCAGCCACCCGAGTAGCTGGGACTATAGGCAATCCCTGTTTAATTTTTTCCATTTTTAGGAGAGACAGGGTCCGGCTTCTGCTCAGGCTGCTCTTACAGTACTGAGCTCAACAGATCCTCCCGCCTCAGCCTCCCAGAATGCTAGGATTACAAGTGAGAACCTCTGTGCCAAGCCTTAGTCTATAGTCTCATTAACTAGAACTCCTACTAAAATTATTTCTAACATAGAAAAACAGATCATAGGAGGAAAGCAGGTATCGCAGTGGAAATCCTTATACTATGCTGGTGAAATGAACACCTAGTGATAAGAAGCAAACAATTCAGGAAATACATTCGACTCCAGAAACTGTCATAAAAGCTTAATAATGAACATACTGCCAAAATATGCATATAAAATATGTAAGAGAATCATCACTTGAATTTAAAATGAAAGCACTTAGTGCATGCAAGCTTTTAATAAATCCTCCTTGATGGTGACAACCAACTTTCTAATAATGTGGATGATGATAGGGGAAAAGGAAGGCATGCATGCAATTTCATTTTATTAACTTGACGATATGTCTGAAAACAGATTTTCATGACTCAGAAAAGAAAGTTTCTAAGGACTGCATTAGAATAACAAGCATGCCACATGAATAGTGCTGTGTCCTTGATCTGTAGGCTGTTATTAAGCCTTAAAACTTGTTTTTATGCTGGTTTCTAAGGTGCTATGAACAGTCAATTGAACCCACAGTTTTAAGAGTACATAGTCCTTTCTCATTTATCCAAACCTTTAATGGCTCTGCTTGCCTTTTAGTTGATTATTAGGAGTGAGAATTCATTGAATGGAAATAAACAGAATGATAGTCCTGCGGGGTCATGGCAGAGGTGCAGTGACAGGACCCATCAAGTGCAGTGGTTTAAAACACTTTCAATGCATTAGGGACAAAATGAAAACCCTTTCAGCACTTGATATTAAGTACATTAAACATTCTATTTATGAAGCCCCATCTACTTCTTGCTGTGGTAGTCATAATCATTTTTCACAGCAGTGAAGCCTCTCAAATATTTAATAAATATTTCTTTCTCAAGATCCATATAGACTTGGGGCTATTTACTCAAGTACATCAAGCATCACAAAGAGAAGCAATTGTTTTATGTTTCTAAGTGGTGTTTCCAAGTAAGTGTCATCTATCATCAAGAGCACTTATGAGTCCTTCCCCAGTTAAAGTCTATGTCTGTACCTTTACTGGGCAGAATGGTTACAAGAGCTTTTCTAGCTGGGTTCCCACCAAAAGTACACACGGTATTTCCAAACATGACTTAGGAGCAAAGATCACATTTCTCTTCATTGACTATCACCAATTTAGTTTCAAACTTCTCAGTTAGAAAATTTTAATAACCTCCTAACTGGTTATACTGAAGCCAGGCTTTCACCTTGCTATTCTGGGCCACATAATTTATAAGATTAACCTTCCTGATGGGTAATCCGGTGGCTCACCTACTCAAAGTCCTTAATCATTTTTGGTTGGCTATGGAATTAAGTACAAAATGTCTCGGCTTTAACAAAGCCAGACCCTGACCTTCATCCTCCAATCATATCTCCTGAATTATGTCTCAGTTTTTTGAAGTCCCTATTTACTAGAAGACGTACCTTCTTCCTTCTCTCCATTTCCTCCACCTGTTCCCTAAGGAGTTTTGTCTCTGTCAATTAAAATAATCCCCATCTTTCAGACCTATTTTAAATACCGTCCCCTCTAACATCCTCCATGAAGACTTTTCTCATCTTCCAATTAGATACGCTTTTTACATGTTCCTTTATTTTTTAACTTCTGACCTCCTATGACAAGATTCTTAATTCAAAAAACCTTTATCTTCCTGACATGGAATAGGCTTTCAGTAAACACGGATGACAACAATTTTAACTATAGTAGATGATTAGTATGATAATTAGATAAAGCAGTTTGAAATTACTTAGCTCTTTTAACAGAAGAAATATCACAGAAGGTTCATTGCCATCATGAGGACTACAGGAATCTGTTCTGTTAAAATAAGAAATTCAATTAACTAAAAACATTTCCATCTGAAAAGAGACCTCAGCTTTTGATTGGCTGTACTAATTAAACATGAGGGTGGCAGCCATGCCAGATGGTAAAGACATATTTATAAAAAGTTTTACATAGTCAAAGAAGGAGGGACATTTAAGTTCATCCCCCGTAAGCCAGTATCTGAATCATTCCTTCTACAAACAATTATCCAATTCCAAACTCTACTTATCCCTTCCTCAGACTGCGAATTTACAACTTGTAGAATGAGCCTGTTTATTTTAAAAACAGGTCTAATTTCCAGAATATTCTTTTTTATATGGTATTACTGTGATCCATACGTCCAACATCATGGTCTTGTATGGGAGTCATTCATCCATGTTTTCACAATAAATCTTCAAATGTTCAAAATCCATAGTTTTGTCCACCAAAGTTTGTCTTTTACTAACTTAACATTCCCAGTTCTTCTAATTAATCTGTCATGTTTTATTTCCTTCAACTTCTTGGTCACATTTCCTAAAGGTATTCTCTAGTTTATTAAATTAACTTTTTTTTTTTTTTTTTGAGAAAGAGTCTCACTATGTCGCCCTGGGTAGAGTGCGGTGGCAACACAGCTCACAGCAACCTCAAACTCTTGGGCTTAAGCGATTCTCTTGCCTCAGCCTCCCAAGTAGCTGGGACCACAGGCCCCCATCACAATGCCCAGCTGTTTTTTGGTTGTACTTGTCACTGTTGTTTGGCAGGCCTGGGCTGGATTCTGGTGTATGGGGCTGGTGCCCTAGCTGCTGAGCTAGAGGTGCCAAGCCATTTAAATTAATTTTTAATTACAGTCCCCAAACTGCAGAAATAGGCCAAAGAGAACAAAGTAGAAATAACATGAGCACCTTTTGGTGACAGCATACTATATGTTTATTCATCCTAATTTTCAATTAATATTTTGGACAGTCTTGTGATGTTGTTAACTACTTTGGAGTTTATATTAACCCCAATCTTTTGCTTTAGCTCTGAAAATCTCAGCCAGTATTATATAAATAATATCACTTTTTTTTTACTAGCTTGGCAAATACATTTTTGTGACTAGTAATTGTGAATCCTATTTGATATCCCACTGGAAAATCTTTGATACCAGTATTTGTCTTTTAGGATCTTAAAAATGTGATTTTCTTTCTTTAATACAGTACTGGTCGCAACGTAAAAACCAAAGTTTTTACTTTGAGAGCCAAATGAGCTATTCTAAGTTGTGCCAAGGAAGCTTACTGTAGCTATTCAGTGAAATTAGAACAAACAAGAAAATTTGTCACCACTTATAATGCAGCACTAATTCATTTTTCATGTCTGAGAAATGTAATTATATGGTTTTTGTAATATAAGACATTGCTGTATATACTTAACATAAACATTTTACAAATCTAAACTAATTGAAATGCATGTTTTAAAAGTAGAATGGCTTTAAAATTACAAGTTATACAAACTAGAAATTCAAGAGAACAATTGAAAAATACATTTTTGTTTACTTCAAGGGCAAACTGCTTTATATAAAAATAACTTCTCTGTTCCTAAGAATTGTGAGTTAATTCCCCATTCAAAGTAAGTGGCATTGGCTTAGGCCTATATACTATAAAATTAGTACTACTGCTAGGGGGAAATTAGTTACGTGAAAGTGTGGTATATTTTGAAACAGGAAAGGGGCCTGTGGGGCTAGAATCAAAAAGCTTCCCAGAGTTTGAGGGAAATTTGATCTAGTTTTTTTTCAAGCAAATATTTATGAAACTCTTGTTCAAAACCCTACTGCAGGTTTTGTGGAGCAGAGTAAGCAAAATTTAAATGAATGGTAAGACTTGATTCTGTCAGTTATTTTTGTATAAAGAAGGTTGGATACTTTCTGTACCCTGATGCGCATTACAATGGATTTTTTTAAATTCACGTACAACTGAAAGCTTCAAAGACGTATTTACCTTCATCATTATGTAGGAGAAATACCTTGGATCATAATGAAATTCCAAACACATTCCAGTAATTGCATTTGGCTACAAGTTAATTTTTTTAATAATATATAATTTGAAATAAGGATTTTTGTCAAGTCACAAACAAATTTTCCCTTCTAGTTCTTATATCCCAATGACATGCCCTGGGTGGGAAACATGCTAATCAGTTATAGTGACATTCTCGATTTGATTTATCTGTCTATGAAATCAACTGTAATTGATTTCATTGAAACATACAGAAAACTTGGTTCCCCAGTCCCATATTTACACCGTGTAAAACAAATGATGCTGTTAAAAGAACAATTCCCTTCATTCACAATGTCTCCAGGGGAATTTCTCATCTCAGCTAGTCCACAAAAATAATTTATTAGTTTTCCTTTTCCCCAGTCCCCATTACCTGCATTCATTATCCTTTTAATAATTAGAACAAATTAAAAAATATTTAGGGTACTCTAGAAGAGAAACAAATTGACAAAATAATTGAAATTTACTTCGAGGAGAGGTGGATGGAAATGTTTGGAAAGGTATGGGGAGTATGTTTCCAATTTTGAATTCAGGGGTGGCTGGAAGTCATTAGCACCTTCTCTTAGCACATTAAAAGTTCATTGGTAAGGATATAACATTAGTCTTCTTATGATATTGCCAAGTCACCAGCAACACAGCCTCTCAAACATGAGATGCTGAATTTTCATGTCAGTGAAGTATAATTTGGAATTGATTTTGACCTCGATTAAAAGAGATTTCTGAACTATCTCTGGAGATAGTGTAAACCAATAACGCTTCCCTATTCCAACTAAAGGACGTATGTGCATGTTTCCTAAGATTTCTGTAATACATTTACTACAATTGCGAGATATTTGTGATTTTGTGGGAAAGAAACAAACTACACTCTATTTCTATTTGAAGATCTCTATTCTTGTAGATGTAGGTGAATAGCCTCGTGAGCTCATTAAAAAATGCTCCCCCACACCGGGCCGCCAGCCATGATAAAATCCTTTGGGGGAAGTGATACGAGGCAAGACTTAATTTTCCCAACTATAGTTAGAGCCACTTTATGACCTTCAATTTATACCTAAAAGGACCTGTACAAAGCTTTTGAATGTCAGGGCAGCTCAAATGACCGATGAGAAAGTGAACAAGGCATTCTGAATCCCAGAAGTCTGCCAGGCTCCATATAATCTTTGGAAAGGCCCAGGGCTTTCTCGGTTCTTGTGTTAAAGAATAGCACGGAGCAGGCTGGCAGGGTTTCCTCAGCTGTCCTTGTATGCTCCCTAACACCATGTCTAAATTGACATGAGAGAGGAGGCTATCCCTGCCACCTTGGTCCCGGGCACCTGGAATTGTAACTTGGAGAAATCAAAGCTTATTGTCCCTTCTCTTCAGACAGCAATTCTATCTCACGGTTAAAATTCTTAAAGGGTTTGAAGGAGAATACAAAGCAGAATTCAATGTATTTTCCACAATTTGGATACCTCATTACTAACAGTACAAGACTATAAAATCAGATGTAGATATAGTTTATGGGAGAATTTTCTGTAAATAATTTAAATAACTCAGATTAACTGAATTTTGAAAATGTGTCTTCTACATATTGGCCTTTTTAAAAGTTGGAGCAAGTCATTTAATTTTAGAACCTCTAACTTCTCTACCTCCTCAATTGTAAAATGCTTGTACAACCTTCCTACATATTGAAATTTGTTTTTAGTGTAGAATGAGATCACATATACTTAGAAACCTGTAGGTCTCTTTGTAAATAATTACTGATTTGTTATAAGTGTGTTGCATTATCTGAGCACTATTATATGCACTATAAACTTACACATTAGAAACTTATGATATAATTATTACTTACTGCTTAGTTCACCCCCAAGGAAAACATTTTCTAATTAGGAATTATATAATAGTTTAAGATAGTAAAGTGGCAAAGTAAGACTATATTATAGAAACATAGTCTAAATTGCATTTTTGAAATGCTTAAATGTAATGGGGAGAAATGTAATAGGAAATCACTGAAAATAAAAGTGGCTAAAAATGCGGGATGAGGATTTAATTACATATCTAACTTTCACCATATCATTAGGTTTCAGGAACAACTACATACCATATCATCTAGGTGTTAATATTTATTTTGTAAAGCTGTTATCTCTAATCTAAATATAAATTCTATGCAAAATTTTTAAAAATACATTCCAATCACAAGGAAAACAACTGAATTAAAGAAAACAAATACACAGTGTAAGTTTAGTTATCTTAATCACTTCTTACACTGAGGTTCTCGGAAAAGTAGGGTATTCCCATTTCTGTACAGCTCATTTCCAATTTGTGAGACCCAGAGAAGACGACTTCCATCCTTACATTTTCACTGAAACTGTTCCCACAAAGGTCTCCTTGAGTCTAAATGCTGAACCAATGGGTCACCAACCCATTATCCCCATCAAAATAAGTCACTGTACACTTGACATAATCACTTTCTCTTCCCTGAAACTTTTCATGCCCTATTTCATTCTCACTAAGACCATGTGGTCCTCTTCCTGCCTTTGACTATTTTTTATTGTTTTCTAATAACTCTTAAATTCTGTATTTTTGTATATCCAATTATTAGTCATCTGTCCTTCCCATTTTCCTTCTGAAAACTCCTTGCTGCTGATTTTATTTATGCCTAAGAATCAGCTTCCTACTCTGCTCTTCTGCATTTCCTCTTTCCAATCTGGACCACACTTTGGACCACACTTGTGGCTGAGTAGTAGGTATCTCTTTGTATGTTTCACAGAATCTGAAACTCAGCACCCTGAAATGGAACTCATTGTCCAGACTTCTATAGAAGTCTATCTATGCTATAGAAGTATTTGAAGCTTCAGGAGTTCTCTCAACAGCCATCTCTTCCTTCCTCAGGATAGATATGATTGGTCATCAAGGTCTTTCACTTACACATCTCATATTTATATTGAGAACTTCTGAGTTCTGCTTTTTCATTCTTTCTACTATTGTCCTAATTCGAGTCCCAAGGATAACTAGTCTTGATTACAGCAGAACTCAAACTGACTTCCTCTTCTTAAGATTCATCCTTTCTATGACATATTCTTTCTGCTTTCCAGATAGTCTTTCTCAGTTATAACTATTACCATTTTACCTCTGTTCCCCCAGTTCAAACTCCTCACCATGAAAAAGAAGCTTAGGGAAATTTTGTCCTTGCCCATTTTTCATACTTAAGTTGTATACATAATGAAATTTGTTTTTAGGCACTTCATGCTATCTCTTGCATCTGAAGACCACTATCAGGAATACCTTCCTCCATCCCTTTTGTCCATTAACTTTATCCGTTCTTCAAGACAGGTGTCAAAATGTGTCCATTACTAAACCAAATCAAATCTCTCTTCCCCTATCTACATGGTATATGACGTACACACACCTCATTTGTAATCCAATAACTTTTTCCCATATATTCTGTTTATCATTTAACCTGCTGATCCTGAACTATCCCTCCAATTGGTTTAGAGCTTCTTGAAAAGATTTCTGTTTCTATTTCCCCCATGAGAATTTAACACAGTGCTGAGCATATTATGTGTCCTTATAATTGTATGTATAGAATACATATGCGAGTTGAACACTGGGGAATAGACACTATAAATTCTCACTTTTCTCTAAAATGTATTTCATATTCTTCTTGATAATTTGAAAATGATTATGGCTAAGTTCTGAGTGACTACATGTGAATTAATATATAAGATTTGAATACATGTTTTCCAGAAAACTATTGGATAAAGTTTTTACACTCTTTACCAATTTATATACCCTCAGTTTTCATATATATAACATATATACACATGCCTATATATACAAAGAAATTTTAATCAGAAAACTATTAGTGAAGGTTAAATACAAGTGATATAATAACATTAGCATTGTTTCTAGCATACACCTACATATTCAATAAAATTACTCCCTTTTGTAATTTCTTTTTCTCATCATAGTACCCTGATTAAAAAACCCTTCTTAATTTTGTTCCTTTCTTTAAAGAAAAAAAAGAGCAATATATAAATTTCTCTGAGGAGTTCCCATTATTGGAAAGTTCATTGGCAAATTGAAATAGCCTGGGGGAATCCCTTATTATAATTTCCATTGTTGAAAAGTTTTATTATATATGGTCTGAATTGTAGAGCCCACCCATTAGGATTTAAACTGCAATTTCCATTTTAAGACATATGGAACACATAGTAGTATGTAAGTCAAGAGTATAAAACTGAATATCGTCTCATCAGAATAGTGATGTTTTTGTGTATTTCTTGTATAAAAGAATGGCAGGTCATGAAGGACAAAAAATGTAGTATAAGAGTGGCCACCAAGGACATCATTGCTCTATAGTAGAAGCTATAAATGCTGTGTCTTTGGCGACAGATATAAAGGAAAACTTTAGAGCCAAAGAGTATAGTGACAGAACATTGGATGGAATTTATTGCACAAGAGAGTGTGATATGAAAAAGAAAAGCTAACTTATGAAATATGCTGCAAAAACTTTTCAATGTCACATATCATCTGGCTTATTAATTGCCTTCTTTAATTGATCATATGTTATAAAAAGAAATCTGTAGGATTTCTCATGTTTTCTTAATTGTCAGGACATACTAAGTTATTATTTGCTGTTTATCTACTTGGTAAGATATTTTGGATTTCAAGGAAAAATTCTGGCCTAGATGTGAAATAAGCTTATCATTGAATGAAAATATATGTCTTGCTACTACATATGCTAATATAAGAATAGTACTTACATGTAATTAATAGTATGTTAAAAATTATATTTTCAGCAATTAGCCTCTTGTTAGCTAATCTTTTGAAAATGTTTTAAAAATATTACTCTGTCCACGAGAATCACTATAGATAAAATGTAATTGTAAAAAAGTTTAACATTAATTTCATAGTTTTTCTAAGTCATATTTAGTCATCTTTAATTGTCACATAACATGAGGATTTTAAGACGCTATTTTAAAATTATAGTTCTCTGTATAATCATTCTTTGATTTATTTTTTAGAGATAAAGTGAATTTGCATTTTTCTACTAATTAGTAAATGCATACATGCTGAAAAATATAATTATAACTGAGTATTTGCAATTGATATACTCTATTTTCCACTTTAGAAGAGCCAATCAACAAAACAAACCAATAACTATAATTGAGCCCATGGGTTTTTGCTGTTGGTTGTGGAAATGGTAGTTTAATTCCATGCCTAGGGTCACGATGAATTAATGTATCAGTGTCTTAAAAAAATTAAAGAAATCTGTAAAGGACTTGGGGAATATGGCAGCTAAAGGAAAAGTAAAGTCTTGGTTCACTGAATCTTTGTACATATTTTGGAGTAATGCAATATGATAAGGTCCTTTGGCTATTTTAAACAAATCGCCACCAGAGGCCAACTGAATGAGTATGACTTATGACTGACAGGGTAGTCAGAATTATTAAGCTGCCTTAAAAATAATTAGACCTCTCAGGAACGGGATTTGTGCACTTTGTTTGCTAGCCTCCCAATGCATAAACCACTACTTATAACCAAAACACAGATAATACAGTTTTAATTAACATAACCACCTGTCCCGGAGTCTATCCTCCCATTTTTCAGTCTTTTGAGATATGCTTTCAACTGAAAAAGACATTGTCAAATGTTCCTAAGATAGACTTTAACAATGCTGCAGAATAGATCAATACTAAACTAATAAAACAAAAAACAAACACAAGGCATTATAGGATATGTTTTTGTATTTTTTTGCTAAATATATAATCCTTTTTCCAAAATACATTAATAATTTTTAAGAGAAAATATTCTAGTCATCTTCTGTAAAACGGGCACCACATACCCTTTTACACAAGAGAAGAATTTGACATTTATCAACATACCTCTGGGTGAAACAGTTCTGAAAGAAGCCATCACTTTGTTCCTTATTGTTATTTGATTGCACACTCACAGCAACCACCAAAAGTCTGTGAATCTTCCCTACACGTGCATATTTTTGTTTATAAAATATAAAGACATACTCCTGTGCAGAACAGGCTGTGAGGTACAGGGCCCGTCACCAGCCTGAACAAGTGTTCAGGGAACGACCCCAACCCCCATCACGTCACTGCTCCTCCTAGATTAACATTCTTTTCACCTGCCACAAGTCACGTAGCCCCTACCTACTTTCCTTATTACAATTTTCCCTCCTTAACAATAATCCTTACCCCAGGTGTTAAGATTTACCTTGTTAAAGATATTTTATAACTTCACAGCACCCCTGTGCTGAGGGCTGGCATAAATTCAGAGTTGGAATGGCTTCCCTAGAATTCTACACCAAATAAGGACGCAACCAGACCAAGAAGCGGATGTAGAACTAGATTTTCTCACCACTGCTCTGTCCCCAACAGTCCCTGGAAGTCATGATGGTCAGACTGCATTTGTAATTTAATTGCAGCCTGTTATTCAGCTTTAACTTTCAAAAAATGTCCTATAGCTCACGATGACAACAGAAGCCTGTAAAAACGAGATAGACAAATTAAAAAAAATAAATTTATGATTCATTACTAATAGTTATTATTATTCTGGGTTATCAATTCTATAATGGTGTACACAGTTTATTCCACCCAGTTGACCCCTCAAATGCTTCTATGGTAGGAAGTTTTAGAATTTGCCTGGGCTTCTCCTCCCCCTTAATTCCTTAGAGCCGAGGTGGAGAAGCTCCATACTTAGTTCAGTCTCATCTGGTTATACACATATACAAGTTTAACAACCACACACACACACAAAAGATACTTTGTAACTAAAGCTCCTTTACAGGTGGGTGCTGGGTGGCCGGCTGGCTGCAGCCATCAGCTGGGGCAGCCCTCCCACTCCCATCCTATCTCTTATCTCGGGAGTGCTTTGACCTGGTGCGTGTTTTATAGATTTCCATAGAATGTCTCTTGCGTGTCTTTCTTTCTAATTTCCCCCCATTTCCACTCAGGTTATCTTCCCTTCCTCGCACTGGGTTGCGAGATGCTACCATATTGATTCACTTGGAATATTACAAAGTACACATACAATCAAATTTACAATGAATTTTTGTTAAAATAAATAGAAATAAAATTTCAGGTAATCTTGTCCACCTAGCACAGGTCTTATACCCACTCCACATTGTAAAATGCAACATGCCTATAACAGGAATCATTAAAATGAAGAGGAAAATACATATACAAGTTAGATCAAAAACTGCACATATATTCAAAGGCTTATATGACTAGAACATTCTATTTTCTATTGTATTTCATGTAACTAACGTCTAACAAAAGATTCCCAGATTGGGTTTTCTACCATGCATTCCTAGAGGAAACAAGAATTCAAAAACCAAAATAATTCTTGTGCCACATTAATAAAATATTCAGTTTCAGGATTTCCTCCACCTAGTGAGTTATAGTAAGGCAGGTGAAGCTAGGTATCAGAATAAATATTTGAAAAAATACACCAAACTAAACAATGGTTTATCAAATGATGTGATAAAGCAATGGGCTTCTGGGATCCAACTGCAAGCTGTCCAGTGTAACAGTGAAAGATGAGGAAGCTTTTCAAAAGAATATCCTGTGCACGCCTGGTCCTGTAGAGGTAGGGTGACATTTCAGAGTGCCAGACACTGTATGCAGTGATGGCTGTAATGAATCAAAGGACATTACTTTGAATGGGCCCATTCTTGAAAAGCATTTGAAACCTATCAGTTTGAGGGATTATAGTTTCTATTCCATATCTATTCACTAGCTGGCTCTTGATTAGTTGAGATTTATTTCAAAGAACAGAAAGACACTAAAACTTTTTTTTACAATTGGGATTTCTTAGCTTGTATGCCAAATATCCACCCAAGAATTTCAGTGATTTTTCTTGGCAGCACAATTTCCCTGTCTGATTGGTAAGTCTTTCCTAAAAGGTAAAAACAGTGTACAATATCTTAGGCCAGAAAAGACTTGGCAGATATACAAGAAGGAAATATAACCTATATCAAAGTATATCCTCACTACTGAGAGGAAGCAATTTTAGAAAGTTGATACAGCAACCCCAGCTAATTTCTTCTGGAATGTATCCCTGCATAATGTAGAGAGGATAGACCCTTCCAACTGACCTAAAATTCTTTGCCAAAAACAAGTTTCATCGTTCATTGCTTTAACAAGTCATCACCAGGCAAAAAAGCCAAACTTCTGTGGGGATTATTATTTAAACCTCACGTTCCCCAGCTTTCCTTTGGAGATTAATTCTATTTACCAATGAAAAGATATCACACTGTATTCAGTGTGACTTTGGCCAGCTGCTACTAGTAAGAAACATCCTTCTACATGCCCATATGAAATACATAAATTCCAGAATAAATTCATCTTGAGACATAGGTGCAGGAACCTCTGTAGTGTTATGTGGAAGGTCAGAAGTTTCTTGGGTTTTCCTATTGTTGTTGTTTAATCAATAAGTCAATGTGGAGCAAGGTTGGGGGATAGAATACTACCTGCCCCAATGTAAGCCACAAAGCTTTTGAGGGAGACATTATGATGTCTGATGAACCCCTGTGTGTTCACATTCTGAGACTCTACACAAGGACATTTAATGGCCCAAGTATATAGTATGGGATAAGCTGGAGAGAAAGCACTCTGCTTACTTATAAACAGAACAACAGCTTTATCTGGTTCTTAAAGAGTTACAAATCTGGGGTGGCGCCTGTGGCTCAAAGGAGTAGGGTGCTGGTGACCTATGCTGGAGGTGGTAGGTTCAAACCCAGTCCCAGCCAAAAACAGCAAAAAAAAAAAAAAAAAAAAAATTACAAGTCTGGTAGGATCCAGATATACCAGTAACTCAACTCTATCGTACGGATATTGAATTTTACATGTGAGATAATGGCAGAGGCTGGGTTTCTTCTGGTAGCTTTGTGTAACCCAGAATATGTGTAAAATTGAGCAGGCAAGGAAGATAAGGGGATCGAGGGGTAACTCACTTGGTGGCGGAAGTTGAAAGACATGTTTATGGACATACATGGCACACACATCTGAAGGAGTTAAGGACATACTACCCCCAGATATTCTAATTTGGCACATGGATTATTTCACGTTCAAGACCTCTGAGAAGTCGCAGTTGCAGCAAGGATTGATGTGCCCTTTCTTACCTGCAACGTGCCATAAAAATTCCTTTGCAGGATATATACCCAATAAAGGAATTATAGGATCAAATGGCAGATCTATTTTTAGATCTAAGTATTCTCCAAATATCTTTCCAAAACGAATGTACTAGTTTGCCTTCCCATCAACAGTGGAGAACTGTTCCCCTTTCTCCACATCCACGCCAATATCTCTGGTTTGGGGATTTTGTTATGTGGGCTAATCTTACTGGAGTTAGATGATATCTCAAAGCAGTTTTGACTGGCATTTCTCTGATCATTAAGGATGGTGAGCATTTCTTCATGTGTCTGTAGGCCATGTGCCTGTCTTCTTTAGAGAAGTTTCTCTTAAAGTCCTTTTTCCACCCTCAGATGGGATCACTTACCCTTTTGTTGCCAATATGCTTAAGTTCTCTGTGTATTCTGGTTATTAAACCTTTGTCTGAGGCATAACCTGCAAATATTTTTTCCCATTCTGAGGGCTGTCTGCCTGCTACACTTACTGTGTTCTTAGCAGTGCAGAAGCTTTTTAGTTTGATCAAGTCCTAGTAGTGTATTTTTGATGCTGCTTCAATTGCCTGGGGAGTCCTCCTCATAAAAAATTCGCCCAGGTCAATTCCCTCAAGAGTTTTCCCTGCACTTTCTTCTAATATTTTTATAGTTTCATGTCTTAAGTTTAAATCTTTGATCCAGTGAGAGTCTATCTTGGTTAATGGTGAAAGGTATGGGTCCAGTTTCAGTCTTCTACAGGTCGCCATGAAGGCTAAAACCCAATTATAGCACAAGAAAACAGGGAAAAGGGAAAGGGAGGGGAGGGGAGGTCGGAGGATGGGGGGAGGGAAGGCAATAAGTGGGATCACACCTACGGTGCATCTTAGCAGGGTACTGGTGAAACTTATTAAATGTAGAGTATCAATGTCTTTATATAGTAATCAAGAAAATGCCATGAAGGCTATCTCTAACAATACGATCAAAATATTTCTGATTGTATATGAAGCACATTCTGCCCTATGATTGCACCAATGTACACAATTATGATTTAATAAAATTATTTTTAAAAAATAGAATTGTAACAGATTAATTAATTGTTTTGGGAAAACATGTTTTCTTTGTTATAAAACAACTTTTATTATCATATAAGCAACAAAATTTCTTACCAGAAACAAATGAAAGCTTAATATTCTTTGTTCATCTTTAAAAGAATAAAATAAATAAAATGTATATTTTGAGAAAAGTACATTTTTTTCCAAATATGTTTCAGGTGAAATTATATTTAAACAGGTTTAAAATCTTGTCATTTTGAGTGAAGACAGGGTCTCACTTTTGCTGAGGCTGGACTCAAACTTGGGAGCTCAAGCAATCCACCGTTGTTGGCCTTCCTGGGGAGACAGAGTAAGACTCTGTCCCAAAATAAATAAGTGAATAAATAAACAAATACTAACAAATAAAAACAATAAAAAATAAAATCTATTTAACAATCCCAGTTTAAATAATGAGGGTGAAATTTGTGATTAGACACATTAAAGTTTTCATTCATAAATGTATCTTCTTAATAAAACCCAATCTATACATTCTTTGGGATATATATAACTTTGCTTCTGAACATTTATTTGATATTTAAAAAGTTATTGCAGAAGCTAAGAACTATATAAAAATAAAATTCACAGGTAATTACCGCTGCAAACGTTGGCTTTCCTTTCTCCCATTCATCTACTTCTGAGTATCTGGCATATACTGTCATGTCATTAAAATTGTTGTTTATCATTTAACTTAAAAGCACATTTATGTACATTTTTTCAAGTTTAAAATACTTTAAAGATTAACGTTAAATTTATTTTATAGATGAAACAGAATTAATAGTTACTGTACCATTGATCAATTGAGTGGTCTAATTTTTTTACATTCGTGATAACTTGCAACCTACTTTGTCATACATACATATTTCATTGGAGATTATTCCTTAAGGATATTTTGTATAGAATTTATGTCCACGTCAATTCTGTATTTCTTGTTCTATATCAATAACTACATCAGGACAGTGCCTGTCGCTCACAGGAATAGGGTGCCGGTCCCACATACTGGAGGTGGTGGGTTCAAACCTGGCCCCTGTCAAAATCTGCAAAAAACAAAAAGACTGTTAGTCCTCACATTTTATAGATCATGAAACTGAGTTGCAGAGAAGTTAAGTATAGTTGGTAAGTACTGAAACAGGTTTACAAAAACAAGGCCCTGGTTCCAGACTCTCCTTTTAACTGTGTAATGCTTCCTTTTGGTTATGTTGGAGACTGTCTAACTATTAACACATAAAAGTGGACCTTCAAGAACAGGGTCACAAATGCCCCTCGGGATGTACGGAAATCCTACAAATAATGGCGTGAGTGTGTGTGTGTGTGTGTGTGAGAGAGAGAGAGAGAGAGAGAGAGAGAAACATCCTATTTTTTTTTTAATTGAGACAGAGTCTCACTTTGTCACCCTTGGTAGAGTGCTGTGGCGTCATAGCTCACAGCAGCCATCAACTGTTGGGTTCAAGCAATTCTCCGGCCTTAGTCTTCCTAGTAGCTGGGACTACAGGTGCCCACCACAAGACCCAGCTATTGTTTTGTTTGTTTGTTTAGCAGGTCCAGGCCAGGCTTGAACCCACCACCTCTGGAGCATGTGGCCGGCACCCTAACCACTAAGCTATGGGCACTGAGCTGAAACATCCTATTTTTAATTAATTTGCAATCAGTATAACCCTCCCAAAAGTTTGAAATATTGATTCTAGGTTATTTTGGGTGAATTCATATTGTGTATGCCTGATGTGCTTTCATCTCTTCATTTAGAAAAATAAGAGATAAGGAAATTATGTTTGCTAATTTGGGAAATGTTCACGTGCAGTAAAGATTAATATGAAGTTCTTGAAAATCTTTGAAAAAGCAGAAAGAAGATACATAAAGTAATCTTCAGAAAATGATATTCAGCTCTACCTTAGAATTATCCTCATTTGACGTTTTCTAAAGGCGCCTTTTGTTATTAAAAGTATCAGACTGTTTTTATGACACCGGCTCCCTCCTAAGTTTGTGGTACTTTAATCATTTTAATGTTATTTTCAGAGTATGATCATAAAAATGACTCATTAATTCCGACCATTCTGAAAAACGGAATGTGAGAATTTGGTCAAAATGACGGCTGAAGTTAAGCAGCTCGCTGCTATTTGTAGAAACACGTTTCTTTCAGTGACTATAAAACTGAGTATAAAAAGTATTTTAAGAAATGTATTTATTTAAGTGATGGAAGGAACTAACCTAAAGCATTACATCATAAAGTTATAGGAGTTAAACTAGTTTCATTTTGTGCCAATTTGCTATATTGGAACTCTCAATTTAGATTTTCAAATAATCTCTAAATAAAACTGTAATAAAACACGTTTCCATCTATTCAATCCAAAAAAGTCCTGAAAATACTTTCATACAAAATTTTAAATAATTGTTTTCTTTAAATATAGCATTTCAATTTATGTTGTTATGATGTATTCTGAATCGATTTAATTAGGATTTCTACACAGGAAATAGGTTGCAATGCAGAGCCATATGTAAATTAATACACATTAATTGAAAAAACTGAGGTTAGGGATAATTTCTTATTATAATGATGATGGTGATGATTATTCTTTTGATTTGGGAAAAAGTACAATGTATCATTTAACAATAGTATCTTTTCAATGACAATTACTATACTTTCTATACATACTAAAAATGAAAAGATGAATGGTACAATGAAAATATTTGGATTTCACATGATTTAAATCCAAATAATACTTTCTAACATTTTCCCAAGCATAAAACTTAGGAACACATTATTTCAACTGGTATTTAATGTGGGTTTCATGTTGATGTTAGCAAATGTATTGGGCTATTGGAATGTGAAAAAGACTCACGATTCACTTTTCCAGTTCTCTCAGTGAAGGAGACCTTCTTGAATTAACCCTTTCTTTCTAATTTCTCCTTGTTTTGTCATACGCTTGGGACCTTGTTTTACCCCAGCCTCTAACTTGAAGTTTATAATTTATCTTCTATCTTTATAAGTATCTCATATCTGGCCTGGATGATGCTGAAAATGACTATTTGATGTTTTAATTTTGCTAATTTGCCCTTAGGAGGCTCTTTCAAATTTGTTCTTGTATTAGATCCATAGAGGGCCACACAGTATTTTCAAAACACAGAGTATCTTTTTGTTATGCTCCTGCCTGAGAAGGCTGGGTATTAGATATTCAGAATTTAAAAGTGTGAGCTTTTCTTAAGGGTTATGAAACAAAGTGAAATTCTGCAAAACTAGTAGCGTTCAACGTGTCCATTAAAAACCTAGTAGTGGATATTCCTATCCTATATCCTGCCCTAAGTTGATTAACCTGTTTAATGAGTATATGAGAATGACCAAAGCTGACCTCACATCAAAGAACCTCATTGTTGTTGTGTGCTGACCTGAATTTTAAGTGTGCACTAGGTTCTTTAAT
>CAUYON010026912.1:0-29450 GCA_963573935.1 Arctocebus calabarensis | reverse complement strand
TGAGCATTTTTTCATATGTTTGTTAGCCATTCGTCTGTCTTCTTTAGAGAAGGTTCTATTCATGTCTCTTGCCCATTGATATATGGGATTGTTGGCTTTCTTCATGTGGATTAATTTGAGTTCTCTATAGATCCTGGATATCAAGCTTTTGTCTGATTCAAAATATGCAAAATCCTTTCCCATTGGGTAGGATGTCTATTTGCTTTGGTTGTTGTCTCCTTGGCTGTACAGAAGCTTCTTTAACTAAGTCTCATTTGTTTATTTTTGTTGTTGTTGCAATTGCCATGGCAATCTTCTTCATGAAGTCTTTCCCCAGGCCGATATCTTCCAGTGTTTTTCCTATGCTTTTTTTCAGGGTTGTTATTGTGTCATGCCTTAAATTTAAGTCCTTTATCCCACTTGAATCAATTTTTGTGAGTGGAGAAAGGTGAGAGTCCAGTTTTAGTCTTTTACATGTGGATATCCAGTTTTCCCAGCACCATTTATTGAATAGGGAGTCTTTCCCCCAAGGTATGTTCTTGATTGGTTTATCGAAGATTAGGTGGCTGTAAGTTGTTAGTTTCATTTCCTGGGTTTCTATATGATTCCAAATGTCTATTTCTCTATTTTTGTGCCAGTACCATGCTGTCTTGACCACTGTGGCTTTGTAGTATAGCCTAAAGTCTGGAATGGTGATACCCTCAACTTTGTTTTTATTACTAAGAACTGAAGAGGCTAAATTTTATTTGGAAAAATATAGTTGCCGCTTTTATTTAACCATGGAACATTAAAACCTATGTTTGCCCAATATTTGTGGGCCCCCTAAAGTTGTGACTTTTGCTCAGACTATAGATTATCATTATCATCTTCATCATTAATTTGGGACAGAAATGGGTAAAAATAGAGCAAGCAAATTGGGGGCTTGATTTTTGTTTTTGTAACTTTTTCCTTAGTGTAATTGAGTCCATTTTTGATTCTTGAATAATTTCTGTCTGTCTTTTTCTTTTTTTTCCTCCCTCTCTCCTTCCCTCCCTCCCTTCCATTTATTTTTTGAGGCACCCATTGCATGATTTTAAGTTTACTTATAACATTTTGTTATTTAGATGATTTTGAAAATATGTTTGCTATCATTATTCTCAATAGATATGCTTTTTGTAGCTCTGTAGAGGATATTTCATAAAAGAAAAAAATTCTATATTCTAGGGCAGTATTTTCCAACTGTTTTTTAATCTCATGTCATGCTCAAACCTATAGTTAAACTTCCACAGCACATTTAAATTACATTGATCAAAGAAAAAGAGTAAAAAAAATACATTTACTGTGCTTTGAACTTCTTTCTAAAATAATTTCATTAATGATCTTTAAAAATTTTTGCTGCATACCTAAGATCCTCTCATTGTACACCATTTGAAAATCGCTGTTCTATGGTGTGTGTGTGTGTGTATGATTTCTGCAGGCTAAAACTCAGAGATGGAAAATTTAACTTTTATTTATTGCTACCTAATGGCTGCCAGGTAGATCGCCACATCTTTTGAATTATACATTTTTGAAAAAATTACCAAAAACTATATAGCTTTTTGTCAAATTTCTCAATAGTTAGGTTTTCTGCTTGCTAGCTATCCAGCTGAAAATTTAGTCAAGAAAGGTCATGGAGGGTCCAGGGTCACCACAGAACCTCTGCTACAAACCCTGCTGGTGGGTCAGAATGAGCAAGCTGCCCCACCTGCTGGCTCGTCTTTTGCCCTCAGGTTCAGGTGGGATTATTAATTTTCACCAGCACCCTCAAGGATACAGTGCAATGAAGCCAGAGTTCATTGCTGAAGACTTGATTTTGAGGATGGCATCAACATTTTTATTATTTGTATATTTTAGAAAACTCATTTATTATCTTTGGTTTTTGTTCTTCTTTTAAAATCTTTTCATAAACCATGGATAATATTAGCCTACTGCATAGAACTTCATTAGGAATAAATGAAAAAAATGTGGTAAAAGCAATTTATTATAAAGTTCTCAGGAGATGCTCCTTCCTTCTTTCCCTCCCTTTTCTTTTCCTCCCTCCTTCCCTCCCTCACGCCCTCCCTCCCTCCTTTCCTTCCTTTCTTCCTTCCTCCCCTCCTTCCTTCCCTTTCCTCTTTCTTTCTGCCTTCAACTCCCCCTTCCATTTGCCTCTGTTTTGTTTCCCATTTATACTGCACAGACATACCAGATCTTTGCTGAGAGTCAGACCTTGGGCAGGTACTGGGTTGTGGTCGTCACTCCCCACCTCAAGCTAATGGTCCAGTGGGAAATCTGACCATAAAGAAACAGGTTAGCAGATAGGTAAACATGCCTGCTAACAAAAGCTGAGGTGGGAAAATGATTGTTTCTAAGTGTGATGGAAATTTTATTTGGATTATGAGTTAGGGAGGATCTGTTTGAGAATTAAAAACCCATCTGATGTTGTGTTGTAAGGGAGAGCTGGACAGGTAAAGAGCAGGTGCAATGTCCTCTCAGTGGAGGAAACAGCATGTCCTCCTACTCTGGGGTGGAGAGAAAGTTCAGTGTGCTGAGGGAATCTAGTGACAGCCAGACCAGGGTGGCTAAAGGTTCTGGATGAGGGGGCCCATGGTGGTGAATGAGAGAGGATCAGGCTGCAAAAGCAGTCATTAGCTAGATTATATGAAAGGTTTGGGTTTTATTGCAAACTCAGTTAGAGGCCATTAGAGCAGGTGAGCGGTATGAGCAGATCTATGTTTTGAAGACTGTAAACCCCAAATATAAGACACATCATCAGCCATGCTGTAAGGTAGATTTCTTAGTTAAGTTAAAGACTCTTATAGAGATACTCATCATAACATTCAAACAACTTAACAGAAGTTCATAAAGGGAGGCAAAATTCATTGTGAATCTCATCATTCAGAGAAAATCACTCTTGACATTGGGTGAACTTTCTTTCACACTGTATGCACACATGCTTACAATTTTATATTCAGATGATCAAACTATATTTTTTTCCTCCACTGGCTTGAATTAACACTCAGCATGTTGTAGTCATCTTTCCGTGACAACAATGACATACGTCAATATACTTGAAGGATGCTTAGTTGAGAGTTATGCTAATTGGCTTAGTCAATTCTTAATTGATGACTCTTAGCTGTTTCCCATTTTTTTTGGCTAATATACTGATATGGTGGGGCATCCTTGTACATCTTTTGTGAACAGATATATTTTATGTGTGCAATATCACATTAAAGCAAATATCTAAAAGAAAAAATGCTGGATAAAGAAATTTATATATTTTAGGTTTTTAGTCCTCTGAAATTAGCTTTAGGGAATCATGTGAAGAGGAAACAGAATTTTTTTAACCTCTAAAATAAAGAGCCAGTTATATAATTCGCTGAAAAAATAGGATGAAATTTTAAAGGAACATACATTATCAATTTCACTCTTTGCAAGTTTAAAGCTTATTTCTCATATTCCATTTTGTCTGTGCACATGTCTGTTTCTCTCACTGGACTGTAAACTCCTTTTAGTAATGTCTGCTTTGGGGTCAATCTCAAACTCCTGTCTCCCCTTTGCTGTTTAGTAGACATTGGACCAAAGAAAATTGACTATAATAGTGACTGTAATTAATCTTTAAAATATGTCAGCATGTACCATACCATGCATATTATGTATAAATGAGCATAAATTGGTTCCAATTCATGCCTAGTTAATATTTGAAATATCTTAATCCAGAGTCCACACCAAGGAGGTGCTTAGTTGGTATCTGAAAAACTTTAATCAGGATTTTACTTGCTGAAGGCCTTGACTACAAGCCTTCAATTACTGCTATCTCCATCTGCATTAGAAGGCTTCCAATGAATATAATAACCAGTAGAAATTATATCTCACTGATGAAGTGCATACTGTACCAGAAGTATGGATAGATTGGAGATCTATTGTGCAGGCAACTGGCGCCTTCACCCTGGATGCAGAGTTAGAGTGACCCGAGATTCTCCAGTTCTTCTCTGTGCTCTCCACTGTCCAAAATTCCTGATCCAAACCTCATTCACCTGACTCAAACGGACGCTCTGTTGAATCCTGCAATTATGGTATTGCCTTCCTTGTCTGGAGTGGCTCCTTCATGGAAGTCCTCTTTGGAGAGCCAAAGGGACACAGATCTGGATAGGATGAAGCATCTCCCAACAGGTTTTATGATGATTTCTGTAGCTAGTTGGTAATAACTGTTTGAAAGCATTGCTGAATTTGGGCTGACACTTGCTTTCTCGGTACCATATAATAATCTGGAACAAAATAATCACCAGAAAGAATCTGCTCGCTGTGCAGGCCAGATCACTGTGCTAGGAATACCTTGGGAGTCACTTCTTTCCCTCTATTTATGAAAACATTCAGCCAGGCAACTCATAGCCACTGAGCCCCCTCACAGCTTTGGGCTGCCTCTGGGCTGAATTGAGGTTCACAGAAGTCTCTCCATGCCCCTACTCTTCTCAGAATAAAAAGCTCAGACCAAAAAATCATGGCAGGTATGCCAAGATTAACTAGAGTTTCCATGGAGAGATGAGATTGTCAAATTACAGGCAAAGCTTAAGCAAGCTTCCCTTTTAACTTTGCTCTCTCTCTGGCAGACTTCCCTCTTCTCCCCTGGCTCCCCTTCCTTCCCTTCTCTCTTTCCCTTTTCCTACTTTTGGAAAGCCTCAAAAATCCCATTTATTTATGATGCACCCTTGCAGCAAAACAAAATTGTTGCTCCCTTAGGCACCAGGCAACTATTCTCATGATACAGGAGGAGGGTGGGAGCTGTGCCACTTGTCTCATCAGGCCCGAGATTCAGAAGGATAGAGCATTCCTCACCCTCAGCATGTGTGCTCCAGAGTTCTGCTTTCTTGCTGCTCAGCCCCCCACGATGCACCCTCACGTTGCCTCCCACCCTTTTAGGGCAACTGAAACCTCTCTTAGCAATGTTGTAAACAGGGCAAGGCAAATGTGTGTGGCGAGGCCGTGTTCAGGGAGAGGAAGTGCTTCCCAGAGCACATTTGAGGCTGCATCCATTTCCTTCAGGGTGGTGTCAGCTAACAATACAGAGCGGGAGAGCGGAAAAAAGGCATTTGGATGGGCCCTTGGGTGCACTTATGATTTTAGAGGTGAGAGCTAAACTGTTGTGAAGATTTTTTGATTGCACAGGAGGCCAAGCCCCTTTAGGTCTGCCCCAGTATCTGTCTGTAAAGAACCCACCTCCAAGGTATGAATGTTCCCTGAGGACTGCTCTAGTAGCTCTGACGTATTAATTCCCAGGCCTCGCATGCTCACTGCTCCCAGGCTGTTCTGAGGCTTCTCAGGAAGGGTATTACGGTTTGCACTTTGAGTAGATGCCTTGCTTGACCACTCGGGCTGTGGTCAAGAAGAGTGGAGAACCACTCTGATTCTCCTTGCACAGTGGACAGTGCTCACTGTGGAGACACCATGGAGGATGTGTGATTGTCTTTTATGGTAAAGACAAGAGATAATCAAAGCTAACCTTTTATATTGACCATCATGGTACTTACTGGGTACTATTTTGAGCACTTATGCTTATTAACATCTGTGACAGCCAGGACACACTCTGTGAGATTCAAAGATGAAGAAACTGAGGTCTGGGGAGGTTAACTCACTTGTGCCAGACTCCTGCTGGTTAGGAGCACTAGAGAGCAGCGTCCAACAGCCGTGTGCATCCCACTCTAGGCCTTGACTCGTTAGTCAGAAGTCATTCCTAAAACAGTTTTGGCTTCTATCCAGCATGTTGGGGGTCCAGGTGAGAGCTGAAGCCAAGTAAGTCCATCTGTGAAGCTGGCCGGGAGTGAATGCCAGCTTCTCTTAGGCGAAGAGTTGATCCTCTTGTTGGAAGAAGGAAGCATGGAAAATTCATGGAACTCAGTTTGGGTCCAAAGCTGGTGAGTGTCAGAAAAGCAAATTTGTGTAGAGTTACTTTATCAAATAACTGGACTTCTCCCTAACTGAGCTCTGTGACTAATGCCTGAACTGGAAGTGAGGACTGTATAAAGTAATGAGATGAATAATTTACATTTGTTATAGCACCGTTGATTTATCGTACTTAATCATTGTGACCATCATCTGAAGTAGGCATTATGTTTGTGTCTATGCATCAGATGGAAAATCTGAGACATAGAATAGTTGCAAACTGCACCTGTGGTCACACTGCTGGTCCTGCTGGGATAAGGGTGTGAACCTCGGCAGGTGGACTCCTGGCCATATCTCATGATGATGGTGCACACAACATGAAACGTCACAATGGCCACTCGACAAGACATGCCACTTCTCCAAGCAGGCAGCCCAGGGGATTTTCTGAAATAGCCAGGGATTGGGGAAGTTTTGCACATTCTGAGGTCTTATTAGTAGGAGAAATATAGTGAGATTCTGACTCAAAAAAAATTAATAGAAATAACTAAATGAGCTGAATAAAGTTTTCCCTTTGTTTCTTTTCATTTCTAAGATGGTGTGGCTTATGAAAACAGAGGAGAGAGATAATAATTTAGAGAAGCAAAAGTAGAGAAGAAATGATTTTGGAGGTTATGCATGAAGGATCCTACTTTTATTTTCCTCAAGAAAGCCATCCCATCAGTCAGTGAAGCATTTTAAGGAGGGCATGTTCTGTAAATCCTTTTTTTTTTTTTTTTGAGATCCGAGCCTCAAGCTGTCACCCTGGGATAGAGTGCTGTGGCATCCACAGCTCACAGCAACCTCCAACTCCTGGGCTCAAGCGAATCTCCTGCCTCAGCCTCCCGAGTAGCTGGGACTACGGGCGCCCGCCACAACGCCCAGCCATTTTTTGGTTGCAGCCATCATTGTTGTTTTGGCGGTCCCAGGCTGGATTTGAACCTGCCAGCTCAGGTGTTCTTATCTATGAATCATAAATAAGAAAAGCCAAGTAACAAATACACTGCACAAAATGCATTTTAATAATCCTAAAGGGCTTCATTACTATGGCTATAACCTGGAAATGTAAATGATGACTGATACTGTAGCCTTCATCTATCAACCTCAGTGGTTCTGGTTTTGCTGCTGTAAATGCTACAGGATTATGCTAACTATTTACAGAATAAATTAACTTGGTGTAGCTAAATGGAATTTCCTTGCTTTTGAATACCTAAAAGGAAATATTAAAACCTTCAAGGACTATATCATGATATATAATGTTGTGTGGATTTGGATTTTTTAAAAACTCAAAACAATCTGTTCTGCAAGGTAATAAATTGGAAAATTACTCAAGAAAAACCAAACAGTTGTTTTCAATAACGCAGGTGAATTCCAGTCATGGGAAAATCTTTCCTGAGCTGCTAAGGAAAGTATTGTGCATTAAACAGGTCTTGGGACTAGCAGAGAAATCTCTAGGCAATCTGTACCTAAACCAATGCTCTTTATTTGTTGTTTTGTTTCCTGTTTTTCATTTTTACCTTCCATTTTAAGGAATCTGAAATTTGGGATAGTTGGAGTTTCACAAAAATAACTACAGTAGAACGTCTGTAAGTTAACCACCCAACGGACAGTAACACACTGGTCAGCATAAGGTGGTTAACACAAGGAACTTCCATTGAGTACAAGTGGTATGTGTCTGGTTTATGAAAAATAGGTCAACTTAAGGAGGTGATCAATGTGGGGAGGTGGTCAAGTATGGTATACTGTATATGCAACTGTTTATTATTTTTTAAATGAAAATGTAAACATGTTTACAATTTTTAAATTGATTTAACTTTTTTGTGACTGACACACAATTGTACATGCTACTGGTGTACAGTGTAGGGTTTCAAGACACGTACACATTGTATAATGACCAAACCAGGGTAGTTGGCATGTCAATCACCTCAAACCTTTACCATTTCTCTATAGTGATAACATTCAATATCTTTTCTAACTATCTTGTAATGTAAAATAGATTTTAACTAGATATAGTCACCTTACTATGTACTAAGAATACCAGAACTAACTCCTCCTAACTGTGTTATGCCCACTGACCTGCCTCTCCCTATTTTTCCCTTCTGTGATAACCACTATTCAATTCTCTACACCTAACAAACTCTTCACTTTTTAAAGATTCCACACATAAGTCAGAACACACAACATTTATCTTTCTGTCCCTGTTATTTCACTTACATTATGACCTCCAGATTTATTCACGTTACTGCAAATGACAGGAGTCCATTCTTTTTTGTAGCTGAATAGCATTCTGCATTTTCTTTACTTCTCTATCTGTTGATGAACACTTAGCTTTAGTCTATCTCCTATTTATTGTGACTAGCACTGTAATAAATGTAGGGAAGCAGAGTTTTTTTTGACATACTAGTTTCAATTCCTTGGATATATACATTTTAAGAGATGTTGCCTGTGTATTAATTTTCCAAGTCGAATTGAAGGTATGGTCCTGGTCAAGAATACCCAGACATGCTGTGCACAGCCATTTCATCTACAATTTGTATGCTTTTTTGGAATCATTGATTTTACTACCAACAAGATCCCCTAAAATGTGTATACATTTTTTTTTAGCACCTCCAGGATAGTCAGTAGTAAAATTGCTGGATAATGTGGAAGTTCTGTTTTAAATTTATGAGGACTCTCCATACTGTTTTCCATGGCTATATTAATGAACATTTCCACCAACAGTGTATAAGAGTTTCCCTTTCTCTGTGTCACCAGAGCATTTGTATTGTTTTTTCTTTTCGATAATAGCCATTCTAACTTGGGGAAGGTGATATCTCATTGTGGTTTTGATTTGTATTTCTCTGACAATTAGTAATGTTAAGCATTTTGTCATATATTTGCTGGCTATTCATGTATATATTTTCTTTTGAGAAATGACTAGCTAAGTCTTTTGTCCATTTTTTAATCAGATTATTTGTTTTTTTTCTATTCAGTTGATACATCTAACTTGGAGATTAATTCCTTATTAGATACATAGTTTGCGAATATTTCCTCCAATTCTATAGATTCTTTGCTCTGTTGATTCTTTCCCTATCCTTATCAAAAATACCAAATGACATTCTTCACAGAATAAAAGTCCTAAAATTCATATGGAACCACAAAAGACCATAAAAAGCCAGAACACTCTTGAGCAAAAAGAGCAATTCTGAAAGCATCATAGTGACTTCAAAATATGCTCTATTTTATATGTAGTATCCAAAATAGCCTGGTACAGGCAAAAAACAGACAGAGATACACCAGTGGACCAGAATAGAGAACCCAGAAATAAATCCATGCATTTACAGCCAACTGATTTTTGACAAAGGTACCAAGAAACACACATTGGAGAAAAGCGAGTTTCTTCAATAATTAGTGCTGGGAACACTAGATATCCACTTACAGAAGAAGGAAACTAGGCCCTTACCTCTCACCTTATATTAAAGTCAACTCAAAATGGATTAAATAATTAAATGTGAGACCTAAAACTATGAAACTACTTGGAAGAAAACACAGGAGAACACAGGAGAAACACTTTATATGATTGGTCTTGGCAAGAATTTTTTGCATAGGACCTGAAAAGCATAGGCAACAGAAGCGAAAGTAGACAAATGGGATTATATCAAACAAAAAGCTTTGCACACTATATATTTTTACTAATGCCTTGCTATTGACCTGGAATGTCCCTTTAAAATCTCTGTGTAGCCACACCCCCCTTTACATCCTGGACCAAATGTTGCCTTTTCCATGAAGCTCTCCAACTGAGTGATTATTGATACCTTTTCTGAAGTTCTTTCAAAGTAGTTTATTTAGATTTACATATAACAGATATACAAACTTTTTATTTCTTGTGCCTATCATTCCGATCTTCCAAAGTGTAATTTCAGAGGTCTTGGCTTATACTTTTATGCATTTCCCAGCACAGCACCTGATTTATTGGAGATTCAATAATTATTTATTGGGGATTCAATAAATAAGTATTGAATGTATAAATAAGTGGGTTTCTAACGAACCTGCCTGAGCAGATGATTTCTTCACCCCTGAGTAGGTGTGGTTTGCTTCTGTCAATGCCTCAGCTCCTAGCAGATTAGGTCACCTACTCGTGGAGTGAATAAACGTGTGGAATGAGTTTCTGTGCAACTGAAAGGCTGTCCTACAGTATTCTTGGAATTGCCTAATAATGTCTGTGGCCCATGTTTTCATTGTGTGTTTCACTTCTGTCCTAAACATATTGGATACGTGTGTATGTGTACTTTTTTCAGTGCTGAGTAGTGACATCTATTATCCCCTATTCAACCCAAGAGTGCTCCGGCTCAGTTTTCCTTCTGACCATGGGGGAAGAATGGAAATTTTTTATATCCTCAGATCACAAACCTCAACTTTTCCTCTAGTGATACTATTCTCTGCTTAAAAGCTGGCCACACTCGGACCCTCATTTTATTATTGAGCCACCTCAAAAGATACATTTGCCTTAAATGTCTTACCTGACCAGTTCTATTCCAGACTGTTCATGTGCATACCTAAAGTTCCTTCAGTATTTGTATGTGGGTCATGCATAGTATATTATTTCAATAATCATAAATTTACTTGTCATTCAGCATTTACTACATTTAAGCCCTGTATTAGCCAAGATGAAGTTACAAAGATGCCTCAGACATATCTTATCCTCAAGAAATGTACATTTTAGGGCCAGGTGCCATGGCTCATGCCTGTAATCCTAGCACTCTGGGAGGCCAAGACTGGTGGATTGCTTGAGCTCACAAGTTTGAGACCAGCCTGAGCAGAAGCGAGAGCCCCATCTCTGTAGTCCTAGCTACCTGGGAGGCTGACACAAGAGGATCTTTTGAGCCCAGGAGTTTGAGGTTACTGTGAGCTATAACTCCACAGCGCCCTACCCAGGGCAACAAAGAAAGAAAAAATAAAAAATAAATGTACAGCTTAGAAGGAAAGGTTACGCACACCTGCATGCCCAAGTAGTAGAGATGAGTACTACAAAAAAAGGTGCAAATAATACAGGAGCTCAGGGGAGAGAAAACTTACTTTAAGCTGCATCTTGTTGGATTAGATTGAAATTTGAATGTGGCTTTAATAGACGGAATTTAAACCCTTGTTCATTTATTGCTTTGTGATATTTTCATCCAGGGGTGTCCAACCATAGCTCTCAGTTGGCTATGGGCTATGAACTCTTACCTAAGAGTTGTCTTGTCTTGGGCCACACATTATATACACAAATGATAATGAAAGATGATGAGCAGATAGAAAAAAAAAGTCCAAAAGTCCACGTATAATTTCCTTGATATCCACCACCACAGATAAGCATTCATTGTAGACTATATATCAACTCCATGAGTAGCAGAAATCTTTGCAACTGCCCTCAAGGAAATCCATTCCAGGAAGCATTTCTGAGAAGTGAAGACTATACCAACAGTCATAAAAGGAGGAAGGAGGTAGGTTTTACATCACACATTCGTAGAGCTCCTTTCAATTCAGTAGCCCATCCCCGCTACTTGTCTATTTCCCCACCTTTCTTCTTTTCGCAGCCTGGAGGTGAGAGGTCCCTTCTGAAGTCCTCTGTGATGCTGCTACTCTTGCTGGCTCTTGTCCCCCACACTGCATCTGCCTGACTGCTCTTCCCATCTCCCTTTGTCACAAAGCACCATTGATCCTTTTCGAAAACTCCCACCCACTAGCTAATGCTACATTTGTCAAAGGCCATCATTATGACAGTAAAGGTTTAACTGTACTCCACTTTTTTCAGCATCTACCTTCCTCAGAATTCAGTGAGAGATTAGGAAAATTTTTGATCATCTTATAATTATTTTATGTGTGCATGTTCCATTCTTAGTTGCATTCTAACTCCCTCGTGGGCCACATCTTCTGATTCTTTGGAGACCCTGTCTTTCTTTTTCATATCATAACACCTGGTGTGGCGCTCCCCACACAGGAGACCTTGGGAAGGAAGAAGTGAAGTCTCTGACACTGGGCAGGGCCACAGTGCTTGGGCATCACTCTGCCATGTGAGGCAGCAGTTGCAACTAAGTGGTGTTTCTGCCTCTGATATAATAGCTTGGGCCCCAGGCCCCATGAATAAAATTTGCTACTCTTGACTTGGAGGATTCTTAGAAGCAGAAACTTCTGGCATCTCAGACTATGGAACAAAACTTGAGTGAGATGTGATGTCTGCAACCCCTGGGAATTATCATGAAGGAATACGAGTCTAAGAAAGATGAGACAAAGACAAGTTCTCTGTCCCCAAGCTGTCACCTACTATTAGCCACAACTAGTATTTATTATGACAATTTGGCGTTCTCAGATCCAAGAAGAAAGCAATATTCATTAACTCCAGCGGTGCATGCTGACACGTGACCACCAAATATTTCCACCATCACTGTCAGAATTTCTTTCCATATGTTACATTTTATAGATATAATAAATGTACACATGGTTTGCTTCCCTCTTTATGGTCTAATTGCTATAAATAGCCTTGAGCTCTTTCAACTGCACTGAACCATCATGTATTACAAGATTATTTATTCCTGTCTTCTGAAGAAGCATGTGGCATTAAAAAAATTTCAGAAATGAGATTCTAGCATGCAATGAAAACAATGCTATAAATGTATCCTATGCATAACATTAGCAACATATAAAAAATACGTATCTTGATCTCTAGATGCAGAGAAAAGAGAAAAGAGAATATATACCAGTTGATGTTTAGTCCAGTATTAAAATGTGTCTGAATGTTAAAGGCAAAATTAAACTATTTAAACTAGGTTTAGTACCTAGAGTCAGGGTACACTACAGGAAGTATTTTTTAAAAGTTATTTATTCTGACATTTGTTAAGAATGTAGATATAGGCAGGCCTAAGGCAGCTCTCAGTCTTTATATCCCAGAAGCAAACAAACAACAACAACAAAAAAAAGTGAAAAAAAGAAGGGAAAATGAGCAAGGGGACAGTAGTTGAGGGTAGAGTTATTTAGGGGGCTAATTTTTCAACAGATAAAAAATTCTCCTCTTAGATAAAAGTCTGAGAGTTGTGTGCCAAGCATGTCTTAGATACGCGATACAGTTCAGAGCTGATGGGTTCTGTAGTGATCAAGTACCATCGCAAACTAGAGAGATGATGTGATTCCGAAAACTAATTACTGGCAGATCTGAGTCTAATTCTTACAACTCTATTAACCCAGTTCTTTGATTGTCTTTGTTCTCCCACATCCACTGTACCATTTCTGATGACAGGAAGCTTTTTTTGGAAGGGTCATTTTTACAATAAAATTTGTTATTTGTAGAAAGTTTGGTCTCACTGTTAGGAAATTTTGCCTGCATCTATAACCACTTGAACATTCTCATTATGTCTGCTAAATCATCATAGTCTGTTTTCTTCTTCTTTTACACAATTGCCATTCAGATATTCATGTGGGAAATAGCTCCAGGGACAGAGGTGCCATTGCATGGATTTGGGCCTTGAGATTTAAGAAATACCTAAATCCTTCCTTGGGCCAGTCAACCCTCCTCCCTGTGGAATCTTGAGGAGGTAAACACATAGGAAAAGAAAGCAGAGAACTGTTTTATTATTAGCTTTGCTTCTTGCCAAAACACTGTTGAAAAGCCCTAATGATTTGGTCAAAGACGTAAGGGAACCTCACCCTCTCCTAAGCTCTAAATCCAAATCTTACAACAGTGAACAAGAGAGATGAGATGAGAGGGGCAGAGTATGGGCAAGGAAGGGGAGTTGGGGTGGGCACTGAGGGAGGGAAGGATGGCGCTGGCTGTTTTCACGCTCAGAGCAGGATGGTGTTGGAAAGCCATCAGAGAATGCAGACAAAGAAGCCAGGGCTGGTTTTCTTCTTCTTCATTTATTTACTTATTTATTTATTTTTGTCCTGCTCCTAGAGAACTAACAGTTTTGATAGAGTAGGGGCATGAGGAATGAGGAGCCCTTATAAGCCCAAAAGACATGGTATTGCTGCCTTCTAGAAAATATGGCTCAATCAGGGTTGTATCTTAGTAATCCATCTAGTCTTTCCTCCTATGAAGGATGAGGGCAGAGCAACATGTGCCAGAGCAACTGAGACCAGCCTTTGCTCCATCTCCAAGGGGGCCATTATTGCCTTTCCTAGGTTCTGCACACTCCAGCTTAGCTCCCTACAGTTATGTGATATGACTGCCCCTTATTGTAGCATTCAGGTCACCCTCTTCTGAATGTGCTTCCTAAGTGAATGTTCCCTAGAATAGTCATGAGAATCCGAAGATGGGGGCTGACTTTGAGTCTTTTTTGTTGTTGTTGATACAGAGTCTCCCTTTGTCACCCTTGGTAGAGTGCCATGGCATCATAGTTCACAGCAATCTCAAACTCATGGGGGCAAGCAATCCTCTTGCCTCAGCCTCCTGAGGGTACAGGCACCTGCCACAATGCCTGGCTATTTTTAGAGGTTAGGTCTCACCTTCCTTTCACTCGCTTAGGCTGGTCTCCATCTCCTGAGCTCAAGGGATCCACCTGCCTTGGCCTCCCAGAGTGCTAGGATTACAGGCTTGAGCCAATATGCCCGAACTCCCCAATGACTTTGATTAATGCTGTCCTTCGCTTGGGATGTCATCCCCTACCTCCACTGCTAGGAGAATTCAGAGGGCAGTGCACATGGAGCCTGTTGACCAGACCTGGCACATCTCACATGCTCAGTGGCTGGTGGTGCTGAGGGACAAGGGGCAGACCCTGAAACCAGACTGTGTTTGGAATGCAGAGCTCACTTAACATTTCTTTGCCTTCAATGACACTTCTGCAAAACGAAGCTAATAATTATGCCTTTCTCATATGTTATTATGAAGATTAAATGTGCTAATACATACAAAGTGCTAGGAATGCTTGAGAATAATAAGTTCTTAATTAGTATTAGTTACTATTGATACTAATATTTGAGATTTAGTTCTGGCACCATCACCTTTGCTACCACCTGTATTAGCAGAGTTAGGGGCCCTTTTTCAGTGCTTGCATAGCACTCACATCATCCATTCACTCATTCATGTCATTAATAACTATTTATAGAACACTTAACAGAAGCCATGCCTTCTAGTAAAAATAGAGACACGAATAAAACTAGCTTCAGGAAATTCCAGTCTAGTGGAGAAGACCAACCTGTTGATGTAATAGAAGCAAAACTACAGGAATAAAAAGCAAGCCCAGACAACAGAAAAAGAAGAAATACTTCAAAATCATTCTACTTAATCTGGATACACCTGATATTAAAATTGGAGAAAATATATTGTTATAAAGGGAACTTACAAACATATTTCACTTATAAATGAGGATGCAATACCCTAAATAACATATTAACAAGTTGAATTAAAACTTAATGTTTAAGTAATATACTTTGGTCAAAATTGAATCCAGTTCATGTGAGAATTAGTCACTATTATTATTAATATTGCTTAATATTTTGATGCGGTAATTGTCTGATTTCTTTTCTGAATGTATTTATCTTCATTCATTCTTTTCAAAGTTTTTGTTTCTAGTCCTTATCTTAAACACTGTTATTGTTATTAAATTTTAAGCCTTTTTAATTTTGTGAAGGCAAAAGAGGAGACCTAAGAAACACATGTATATGTGAAAAAAAAAAGCAAGCCCAGAAATGTAAATGACAAGACCTGACAGTTACAAATGAGCCCTAAGGTCCTCATCATTACTTGTTTGACTGTCTTCCAGGCTGACAGTGGATATTAGGAAAAGGTCTTTCATTTCCTGTTTGACTGTTCTTTTCCAACCATTCATTTTAAGTTTGACTTTCCTTTTGGTTTTACCACTGGTTTTCATTGTTCCTTTCCCTTCAAGCTCAGTGCTGTGTACAGAGGCTTCATACACTCAAATATGAACTCAAGGTCCAGTAAGGAACAGGAACCCGGGAAGCAGGTGCTGCGGGGATTGAGGAAATTGTGGCTGAGCTCACACCCGTGCTCAGGAAGTTACCATGTTCAGCTGGCTGCTACCAGGAGGAAAGGCAGACAAATCATCCAATATTTCAAAATAGTCCCCAAATGGAAACTTACATGCCAAAACTTCTGGCTTTCAAATATTAAATTAATTCATTTAAGAAGCCAGAGATATTATATGGCTCAAATAAAACAAGTTTGTGATCAGGGAACTGTCTTTGAGAATTTGAAGGTAACTCCAGGTGAATAATTTCTTTTTTTTCTTAATATTTGTTTTTAAAAATGCCAAGCCTACAAAAAAAGTTGATAGAATTATGCAATGAACATACATATATTCTGTATCTAGATTCACCAGCTGTTTTCACATTAATTTTTTTCTTTTTTCCTCAGACTTTTCCTCTGCAAAAAAATAATAAAAAATATATTATTTATTTTATTTTATTTTATTTTGAGACAGAGGCTTACATTGTCACCCTTGGTAGAGTACTGTAGTGTTATAGTTTACAGCAACCTCAAACTTTTGGGCTCAAGCAATTCTCTTGCCTCAGCCTCCTGAGTAACTGGGTCTATGGGCACTTGCCACTATGCCCAGCTATTTTTTTAGAGACCAGGTCTTGCTCTGGCTCAGTCTGATCTCTGGGCCTCCCAGAGTGCTAGGATTACAGGCATGAACCACTGCGCCTAGCCCTTCTTGTGTATATATTTTTATAGAATCATTTGAAGTAAGTTGCAGACATTCTGACACTATATGCCTCGGTAGTTCAGAATGCCTGTCAAGAAGACCTTCTCTTAAATGATGACAATATCATTAATATAAAAAATTATTGTGTTATGCATTTAATATACAATTCCTATAGTGAATGTTTTTTTAACACACACAATGATTTTTCATCTCCTCACCTAGTGTTTCCTTGAACAGCATATGCTCTTTTATTCCTACCAAGGTGGAAAACTCATTCTCCTAAATCTACATGGAATATTACATCTATTTTGTTCTCCATGTCATGATGTATCTTTATAGAAAGAATAGCTAAATTAATATTGATGTGATGATATATCTCCTCCTGGCATCACCTCACATTATGTGCGCAGCTTTATGGACGTGGGATGTCAGGTGCACTATTACACCCTCATTCCTGTGGGTTCCTCAGAGGCGCGCCAGAGATCATTGCTTTTATGTAATCAGTTTTTCTTTTGGTAACAATACATTTTTCCCCCTTCTGCAAAGGCTTGTTTTATATTAACTTTTTCTTCTGTTCTCTTCAAATTTCATCGTAAAGCTTTTCTGAACAGGTCCATTTAAGTGTTTTGCTTGTTCATATACTCTTTTTTTGTGTGCAAATGTCAGCATCTTAAGGAAAAAATAGAACTTAGATGAATGCTTCAAAGGAAGCTTGTGAAAAGACAATCTAAGTGAGTTTTACTGTTCAATACTGATTAGAGTGAGAAGGTTTAAAGTCTATGTGTAAAAATATTTACTGTGCAAGTGGAAAGGTGCCCATTAACAGAAGACATTTTGGAAGAATGGACTTGACTCCTGGCTTGCTACTGCCTGACCTGCATTGGATAAAGTGCCTGAATAATGTCTTCCTAAGAACTGTTATGACTTTTATCTGTTACTGCTTGAGGATCAGACTCTTTAGTTATACTAAGATGCCCGAAAATGTATTTCCCATTTGGATTCTGCCCTCTTGTTGACCACATATTGAAAGCTTTAAAAGAAAAAGAATTAGAAGATTGTGTGAGATAAAACACTTGGATGTGCTGGTGCTATACATGACACATTGTAAGCAATCCATAAATAATTAGTTTCAAGTCCAGAGGAAATATCTCTATGTTGCTTTGACAGGGCAATCATAATTAATATTCATAAGGAGAACTAAGAAACTGCCTGATTCTTCTGAATCATCAAAAAAATGCAATTACATTTTATTGTTTTGTGTGCTATATTGTACTTCTTTTTTTTTTTTTTTTGTAGAGACCTAGTTTCACTTTATCGCCCTCTATAGAGTACCATGGCGTCACACAGCTCACAGCAACCTCTAACTCCTGAGATTAGGCGATTCTCTTGCCTCAGCCTCCCAAGTAGCTGGGACTACAGATGCCCGCCACAATGCCTGGCTATTTTTTTGTTGCAGTTTGGCCAGGGCTTGGCTTGAACCCACCACCCTTGGTATATGGGGCCGGTGCCCTACCCACTGAGCCATAGGTGCTGCCCCTATATTGTACTTTTTAAAAACTAGAAATAATTGTTTATAGATTTTTCTAACTATGTATTGCCTTCAATGTTTGATTATATAAACATGCTTGTCCCTATCCTATATAATCAAACCCACCATTATCATCAGATCTTTTATGATGTGGTGTTTTACAGTTTTCAAATACCTGTCATATAAATATCTGATTTGATTCTCATTACCCTTTTGAAGTAAACAGGTGGGATGAATTCTCTAAGATAGTATTCTTGTAAAATGTAGCTAGTATTCTATCTTACAAAATTTATATTTATGTGGATATTAGAATAAACTGCACGTGGCACCCGTCAATCCTTTGATGGTTAGATCTTATAATAACGATTGTATTAATTTCTGTGGCTGCTGTAACAAATTACTGTGGACCAGGTGTCTTAAAATAACAGACATTTATTCTCTCATAGTTCAAGAGGCCAGGAATCTGAAATCAAAGTGTTGTAGGCCTATGCTCCCTCCAGAGGCTTCAACGGAGGTTATATTCCTTGTTTCCTTTACCTTTGCATGGCTATCGGCATTTCTTGGGTTGTGGCTACGTCACTCTAATCTCTTTCTCTGTAGTCATGTTCCTTCCTTCACATCTCTGTGTGTCTCTTTCTTTGAATTCATATCCCACCCACATAATCTAGAATGAGCTCCTTATCTTGAGATCCTTAATTATGTTTGCCAAGACCTTTATTCCATGTAAGGTCACATTCACAGGTTCCAGAGATCAGGACATGAACATATATTATAGGGGGCATTTTTCACCCTGCCACATAGACCTTAGATGATTTGGCTGGGGATTATGTGCGTCATCACATCTCTGATGCATGGTCCACATTTAGCAAATTTGGGGTTCTGCTTTATACTCTCTCTACTCCACAACCATGCCTCTGATTTTTCTGACTTTGTACATTATTTAACTTCCTTGGCATACATAAATGATTTTCTCAGGTCATGCTGTTTTAATAATTGGGTTCTAAGCTTTTTCTAATAACCACATTATTAACACAATTTACCCTAAGAAGAAAACAGGACATATGAAAAGTCTGCATAGATGTTCCTCATTCAGATTGTGTACGTGGCTATCCATGCTAGCCTGTGGGAACAGTGAACCGCTGAATGGGTGTAGGTAGCTGTCTGAGAGCCTGGACTGGATACAGGTGGCTTGTCCTCAAGTCCCACTTCTCCCATTTATTAGAGTGTGGGCTTAGACAACCTACCTTATCTCTGATGTCTCAATATACCCATCCATAAAAAGGGCTTAATAATAGCAACAGAATTCTGATCATTAAATGAGTTATATGCAGAAGTGTTTACCTGTGGAAAAATGAGTGCTAGCTACTATTATCATCATCACTGTTAGTATTGCTATGGTCAAACAAGTATGCAGAACATAGTGAGACCTCATCTCTAAAAGAATGAAAAAAAAATGGTGATGCTCATTTGCCATCCCATCTACTCAGTAGAGGCTGAAGCAGGAAGATTGCCTAAGCCCAGAGATTTGAAGCTAGAGTGAGCTATGATTCTGCCATTGGAAGAAAAAAAAGTTGGCCTTTGAAAGTGAAGTTTTCTATGACTTGCAAGCTAGGATTTATTTAGAAACTTAGGGTCTGATCATTCAATTTCAGAAAACACAAGAAATTCAAGTAACAAAGCCAGTAGGTGCTAAAGAAAAAAATTCTAGGAATAAAAATGGTAATTACTGTTAAAGAGCTTAGCAACTTGAGCTGCTTTTCCACGACTTAATAATAAACTATCAAATTTTACAATTGGCGGCCTGCCCTGATCAGGGATTTGGAAAAGTTGGGGAAAGACAGCAAGTTGTTAAATAGAACTATTTACAAATGATTTATTTTTCTCTTACATGCACGCATATGTGGTTTATTACCTGACAGAAACTCTGAGGTGATTCCTCTTCTTTTGATTCACTGTTGAAGTCAAACCAGAATGTTAGTTGAGCAGAGAGTGGGAGAATGTCATTTACCCAAGTGGTGCCAAAATGGAAGGAGTAATAAAGCTGCGGAATTCAAAGAATCTGAAGTATTCAGCCAACTTAGAAGACCTGGTGGGAGGCTAATTCAGGATTTCCTCACAGAGGGACCTTGTATAACAGGAGTTATTTCCTTGGCTGGCTTTTTATTCATCTGATGCCTGTTAATAGGGCAATCTAGAAACATGTGCAGCCAGGCTATAAAGGTGCTTCTGCCATGGAGGGACTCACAGCTTGCTCTCCTAGAAAACGTTTGTGACTCCAGGCTCATGGCAACATTTAGTAACTTATCCATGGGACTATACTCCATTTTCTTCAGAAGCTCTGGAAACAGGAAGATTTTCGCAACTCATTTGGAGGTAGAACCTGACCTCAACCAACTGATGTGAGGTTATTTATCATTGCAGTGTGTGCATTCGTTTGTAGGGCTGCCATAACAAAGTATCATAGACTGCAAGGCTGAAACTGAAGAGATTTATTTTCTTACAGCTCTGGAGACCCTGAGTCTGAGGTCAAAGTATTGGAGGGTCGGTTTCTTCTGAGGCCTCTCTCCTTGGCTTGTGTGTGGGCATCTTCTCCCTGTGGTTTTACCCTTGCCTGTCCTGTCTCAATTTCCTCTCCTTATAGGGACACCAGGCATATTGGGTGTCTATCCCAATAACTTTATTTTATCTTAATTACCTCCTTAAAGACCTTATCTACACATATATTCAGTCACATTCTGAGATACTACAGGTTAGGGCTTTAACATATAAATTTGGAGAGGATACAATTCAGCCTATAAGAGTGGGAGTATAATGTGTATCTTGCAGAATATTACTGTTTAATTATGGGGTGCTACCCCCTATCCCACTGGGTTTTATATTATGTATTATATGTACTGTATTATCTTCCTAATGTGATCTCAATTCTTACTTCAAAATGTATCTTGTCACAAGAGTTTCATGAAAGTGGCTATGGAACCACAACAGTGCCGAGCTTCTACCCCAGGCCAAGGCTCTTATCCACAAAGGTAAATCATAAACGCAGGGGATGAAGTGAATGGTCCCCAAGGTCCTCCCACCCTTTAAAATTTCATCAATACTATGACAACGAAAAGAGATAGTTTTTAAATAAATTCTTATCTCCTGAAAATTGCCAGCATACTTCAAGACTAACGCTTGTAACTGAGCGTGTATGTTTGGGTGAGTCTCAGGACCAGGCTGTGCGCAGAGCAGATAGCCACAGAACAGACTCAAGCTATCTGGGAAGAGAATTCGGGAATCCAGAGTACTTGCAGAAGTGTGGAGTTAGTACCTACAAGAAGAGTTCGTAATTCTCCCTCACTTTGTAAGGAGGGAAAAGGAAGGAGGAAGGGCGGCCAGAATGGAGCCTTCTGGAGCATGGGCTATGGTAGCATTGCCTGGCAGCCAGGAAGGACTTCATTTTAGGGGTTGCATGAGGAAGACAGAACCAAAGAATTAGGTTGAATTATAAATCTTGTGGGGCGGGGAGTGTTGTTTTTCCTCTTTTTTTTCTTGCTTATGGAGAGCTCTTTGCCCTTGAGAACGAGTCCTCAGGAGATATGATACAGGCAAAAATTCTCTGCTGTTTCCAAGTCAACATAGAATTCAAAATAAAACATAAAAGCCTCTTAAGATTTATTTTAGTTAACTTTGAAGAACTGGTTAATGCCATGTGATATCTGAAGTTTTTAGGCTTTTGAGGGAAAGTTGCCTTTTAGAATAGTAATTACTGTTATGGGGCATTAGACTTTGAAAATATGTTTTGATACCAAATGTTTCATTAAAAATAAAATCTGAAAGGCAATACCTAAGAGAATGGTGCTTACATGTGTTTGATGTCTTTTCACAAACTGAGATTTAAAAAAAAAAAAAAACCTATTTCCCCTAGTTTTGAAAAGATTTCTGTTTTATAAGAGTTCTGGTGGTTCCATTCTGTTAGAGATTTTTAGCCTCTCCAAACACAGGGCCAGATAGTTTATAAGACAGTTGCATGTGAAGGACAGTGGGTCTCAGAGTAAAATTTGGTGCTACCCACACTGATGTCATATTGTCTCTGAGTTTGAGTTACTCTGGATCAGTGGGCAGCACCTGGTGATTGGAAATACAACCAAGAATTTCATAGGATCAAGGCTGATGACCAGAACAACGTCATCTTGAGCTGTGTGAGAACCACAAATCCAGTTTCAGAGATTGTTGTAGAGAATGACCAGGATGTGGGTAATATTAGTTTTGCTTCTGTTTCCTATGGAACCACCAAATAAACAGTGCTGAGGGTGTATGTATGTATGGGGCATGAGTGAGGGGACAGTCTCTTTAGTTGTGAAGACATGCTCTGGATTCAGTGGCCACTGCAGAGAAATATGACATAGAAGAAAAGCCTAGAGCCAAGCAAGCATTGGCCACAGTTTAATCCACATCAGGATTTTCTACTCTATTTCTAATAAAGAAACACTTACTGCATCACAATTTTGTATTCTATTAATATTTCTCAAAGAGGCATCAGGCCAGCAACAGGCCCAGTCACTATGCCCCTGAGAACCAAAGGCAGGAGCCTGAAGTTGTGGCCACACTGATTCTTCACACTTCTTTTTGGTATGGCAGCACCATTTTAGTGAGGCTCAGATAAAGCAAACCTTGGGCAAGTGTGATCCTTGCTCAAAAATGATTCCATGTATCCTTAGGCCTCTATTTCTGAGAGGCCCTAGTAAACACCTAGCCTTCCAAGTCCTGCTACACTCAGAGCTGATTTGGATTTGTTCCCTTGGGCAGCAATCCTACATTTGAAGGATAGTAGCAGCTACGGTACCTTCTTTGCAGCTCTCCTGCCATCCTTTTTCCAGCATACTAAGTCACACATTGGATGGATTCATCTCCATACCAAGGAGAGCAGTGCTTGTTGACAAAATTTCTTTCCATAGTTGATCTTTGGAATGAGAGATTCTCAAATAATAAACCCACTGAACCACAGAGATCAGTTATAAGATAGGGTTTATTAGACAAAAAGGAATATCGAAAGAAGGAAAAGCACGAGAGCCTCTGGCGGGGGGAGAGGAGACCCAAGTGGGCAGTCCTCCAGGGTGGGTCTTTTGTCTAGGGGTTATATACTGTTTCATAGATACGGAGCTCTTGAGAATTACATTTGGCCTGGACTTGGCAGACTTCGATGTTGATTAGTGAATGAATGAGTGTATCAAGAAATGAATGTAGTCCTTCTAGCTCTGGGCAAAAGTAGCAGGGAGTCCACTCCAGAAGAGCTCCAGCTTAAATGAAATACTGGAAAAACTGCTTTTCTTCTATCTTGCTTGTGTTCAGACAGTGAAGTTTGGAGAGAAAAAGTCTGTTTGCTTTGGCCTGGGAAGTGGAGGTTTTTGTCCAGCCCTAAATGAGGGAACCCTGTATCATGATCACACTGTGGGCACTTATAGAAGCACATCTCTTAACCCACAGGTCTTGCCATCCTCTGCTCAGTATTTTCAAAGATAGTAATCAGCATCAGGATAGGTGGGGCCCATGTCTGTGATGCTGAACAACCACCATGCAAGTCAAGACATAATACAAAAACTAACATGATTGTGCCTTGTGGGAAAAGTGTGGGACACGTGATCACTGCAATGGGTGAAATGAAGGTTTCAGAGGGAAGACAAGGCTGAAAGCTGGAGTAGTCGTGAGAGGCACTTTGGAAATGGTGAGTAGAATCAAGCATTGAAAGTGGGCAGGAGGGCATCCTGGGTCGGGAAAGACTAAACCAATGTATGGGGTTGGACTGAATAGTATTTATTGGGGAACACTGATGACCAAGCCAGAGTGGGGAAGTCTTTATCACTAGAACTCTGTCATGTGGTCAGTGTTCCTTCAGGCATAGTGAGATACGATTGGTTTATCTTTTTAATAATGTCAAATAATTTACCTTTTCCAAAATTCTTATAATCAGAAAACTGCGGTCAGCAGGTTCTGGGCTAGAACTATGTCCTTTGGACTCTGATCAGTCAACATTCATGCCTGCAGAGCGGGAGAATAGACCTCACTGACTCCTGTGTTGTTTGTAGTCTCTGCTGTAGCCTCTCATCCATGCCATGTCCCGAGGGCTGCCTTTGGAAAGCAGCCATCCTCTTGCCCCCAAGAGAGAGTCTCTCCAACAGCCTGTTCCAAGTGGTAGAGGGGGGAGAAAGAGAGAGGGGGAGAGAGAGAGAGAGAGAGAGAGAGAGAGATCGACCTAGGCTAATTTCATCTTTTCATACAGCATTCTTTATATACAATGACTTTTTTCTACAAAACATGTGATTTGCCCTACAAAAGCACATTTCTTTTGTTATCTAAGTGGTAACTGGATTTATTTGAAGGCTTTATAATTCACAGTGATAAGTGCAGTAACATGTCATCGAATCCCCTATGTCTAATTGTGTGGGTGCAGTGAAGTCTGCTTGCAAGGAATAACTGCAATTTCCCCCGGAAAGAAATGCATCCCTAAATGGATTAATTCAGCTCAGCAACATAATCTTTTTAATGATACAGTAAACAACTTTGGCTTCTAGATCCTAAACAATTTCTTTCAAGTGTACCACACATCTAAATAGTCTACTAGATTTGTTTGTTTGGCTGAAAACAAAACTTTATTGGCAACCAAACAAACTCAAAACTAAATAGTTATTTCTTTATTGGTGGAAGAGCTGTCTAATTGGAATATATATCACAGCCCTCAGACTTACTTATAGAAAATATCTGTTCTTGTCTTCTAATCCCAGGGAAAGGGCATCTCTCTACTTCTCTTTAAGGTCATTCCCTCCTGCATTTTCTGGCATCTTGCCCTCCTGGTTATTTCCTTTAAATTTTAAATATGTTCTTGTAATTACTGAACTCTTCCTAACATACTCAAATTACCTATTAATTAAAAAGAAAAAAGTGAACAGATGGACAACTAAACATACACCAAAGAAACAAGTCTTCCTGGATCTTTACCCTGGGCACCAGTTCTCTCCTTTGTTGCTGACAAGCATCTTAGTCCACACCTGCTGTCTTCATCTCCACTGCACTCAAACACTCCTTAGAATCTGGTTTCCAACCTCAAAATTCTGCACAAACTCTTCTCTCTTGATCACTAAGGTCTTATGATCTGTAGTCAAGACCTCACCCTAGTCCTCACCATCCTTACCCTCTCTGCGACAGGAAGCACATTGGCCATCTATGCCTTAACATTTCTGCATGCTCCTTGTCCTCAGACTCCTCTGGCAAATATTAAGAAATTGCCCTTTGGTCCTCACCCTTCGTGGTAAATGAAGACTCTTTATTTTCCTTGTTTCTCTCCCTAGGTATAGTCTTTCTCTAAGTGATCATATCTGCTCACATGAATTAACACACCACTCCTCTGAAAATGTTTCCAAATTCTATATCACATAAATGACCTGCCTTAGAACAACATTTCCTATTGTTTGCTTCTTCAAAATTCTTATAATCACAAAAATGCCATCAGCAGGTTCTGGGCTAGAACTATCTCCTTTGTACTCAGCTCAGTCAACATTCATGCCTGCAGAGCGGGAGAATAGACCCCACCGACTCCTGTGTTGTTTGTGGTCTCTATTGTAGCCTCTCATCCATGCCATGCCCTGAGGGCTGCCTTTGGAAAGCAGCCATCCTCTTGCCCCCAAGATAGAGTCTCTCCAACAGCCTGTTCCATATGGTAGGGAGATTCTTCACTGACCAATCACTTACTGACTCAAATTCAAACTCAATGGGTTCTAATTTTTTTTCTCACTGTTACTACTATAGTTGCTCTAACTTCCAGATCACCTGCTCATAATTGACATATGTGGATAAATTTACTCATGATAGGCTATTCTTCAAACTTTGGCTCTGTTTAAAAACTATCAGAGCACCTATTGCCTGCTGAGCTGAACTCAGTCAGAGACTTGTTTTTATGACTTCTCTACATGTGGACACACATTCTCTATGCTACAGAGTGAATTGCCTGAAATGTCATGTTTCCGTGAATTGTACTTTCTTACCTCTATTTCAATAAACAGACATGCAAAAATGGTAAGTAATAGCTTAATTTACAAACTGGATAACTGAATTCATTCTCATTATTTGAATTTATGATATCTAACTCTAAACTCTCTCAACACAGATAAGAAAAAAGGTTGAGTGGAGAGGTACATATATCTCTGTTATTATAACGTGCTTGTCTTTAATCACAATCAGATTATATCCTCTAAAAGATTTCTTGGGGACATCATATAAATTTATTCTTTTTAGGATCTTCCAAAACATGAAGAGCACACAATAAATATTTCTACATGTATTTGTTGAAAGAATACACAAATGGTTAAAAAGCAGACACTATGCATACAATCCTTTGCGATAAAATGTCTATTATTTTTCACATAAGCCTGATTTCCCATTCCTAAATGAAAGTTCAATGGTAAACATCTCAAAGCCTAGACAAATGGAAATTAAACTGCCCCCAAATATATCTAGAGATTACAAGGCATTTTCTGATGCTTTCCCCATTTTATCTTCCAGTTTAATTTTCATCTGGAAAGCAATATTCCAAGACTGACGCTAGCAAGTTACAGATGTCAGCTGGGAGAATTTTGCTATTTATACCATGAGCCATTAAGCTTTTTCACAAAATTTCCAGGTTTTTTTGAGTCTGGTGATAACTGCAAGGATAATGCACGTTCTCTATGCCAAAAGATGTGAATTAATGAGGTAAAGGGATCGTTTATCTCTTGCAAATGACCAGAGGAGTCTTGCCAAAACTCTTTAAGTTGTCTCTTTTTGCCTGGCATTTTCTTGGAAAGAGTACATCTGGTAATGAGGATTGCATTTGATTAAAGAGACCTTTATGAACTGATGCTGCTTTGCATGGCTACAATTAGTGGTTTGGGGGACATTGGAAGTTGACATAGTCTTTGAGATACATTCAAAATGTATGTTAAAATGTGATAAATAAAAAATGTCTAACATTTAAACTAGGTCGGTTCATCCAAAGCACACGCGTTTGTGGTTGGATGAATGCACATTTTTCTATATGTGAAATGGCAATTAAAAAGCAGAAAATAAGGAAACATTCTAGAGAAAAGCCCATTCCAGTGAAAACTGGCTGAGACTGATATCTTTGGGAGACTGATGATACAGATAGTCTGGGTATTTTTTCTTAGAATAAGAAAGAATAGACTCGGCGCCTGTGGCTCAACGGGCTAAAGCGCTAGCCACGTACACCTGAGCTGTCGGGTTCGAATCCAGCCTGGATCCGCCAAACAACAATGATGGCTGCAACCAAAAAATGGCCAGGCGTTGTGGCGGGCGCCTGTAGTCCCAGCTACTTGGGAGGCAGAGGCAGGAGACTTGCTTGAACCCAGGAATTGGGTTCTGAGCTGTTGTGAGCTGTGATGCCACGACACTCTATCCAGGGTGACAGCTTGAGGCTCTGTCTCAAAAAAAAAAAAAAAAAAAAAAAGAATAAGAAAGAATAGAATTTCAGGGGTTTGTGCTCTCAGAATGGTTTCCATCCACATAATTAAATAATAGACCCTCTTCTTGGGGGCCACATGCTCACTCTGCCTTCAACTATTTTTTCAATATTTACTTATTCATTTATATTTAGAGACGGGGTCTTGCTATATTACTCTGGCAGGTCTCCTCCTGGGCTCAAGTGATCTTTTCATCTCAGCCTCCGAAGTAGCTGGGACTATAGGTGTGTGACATCATTCCTGGCTTCTTCAGTTTTTAACTCATTCATGACAAAGCAGAAATACTTTATGTTCTTATGTCCTAGACCAAATACCCTGTTATCCAGTTAAACAAATTAACCTCTGACCTAAGGGACATGGAGACAGGTGAACTCTTTGGGTAGCTTGTTATGCTGTCTGCTGGGCACCATTCGTCACAGAGAGATAGAACACATTCTTTTATTCTCTTTGGGACCTGATTTTGATTTTACTTGCTTTTTTTTTCTCTGTCAGATTGTCCCTTTTCCTATCCTTTCCCTTTCTAGTTCTTTCTTCTGTTTCCTTTGTTTTTGGTTATATAATTCTAGATGCCTAGAAGTTAATGTGGCTCATTAAATATTCTCTGCACAGAGCCTGGAGCTCTTTAGTGGAGAATGTCATGCAAATAACCATAAGAAATCAAATTCTGCTCTGTGTGTTTGTTGCTGTCTGGTAATAAGTTAAGTAATAATGCACTAAATGATCAATTGGCAGCCTGGGAGGGTGAATGTACTTCTCTAAGTGCCTTGTGAACATGCTGGGAGTGGCTTAGGTGCTGGCAAGAATAAAACCAAATAATACATGTCAGCACTGATCCACTTGAGAATGAATGTCCTAAAAAATTTCAGTGGAAAAATCTAATTTCATATCCACAGTGGCATTTGATTTGCATCCCAAGAGGGATACTATTCTGGTCTAGTTGCTCAGGGAGGGAGTAGAGAGCTCAGGAAACCTTTTAGGTTCTTAATTCTTGTTCATTTCCCATTACCAGTAAATGCTGCTTCGTTCGTCATACTGCCTGCAAGGACATTCTAATTAAGAGTAAGATTGTTCTGGTTGGTGCCTCTGAGATTTTTATAGCCCATAATTCTCCAAACCATCTCTCACCTGGAACCTAGCTATGGAGTTCCCTTAAACAGCTAATACCCTGATCTTTCAAATTATGTGTACAAAGAAAAAAAAAGCCTGCTGCCTGCTATGCACCAAATCCCATCCCCTGATATAAGGTATAGTTTCTGCCCATAAGTTATTTACAATTTAGTTGAAGAAATCCATATGCTCATTTTAAAACCATCAGTGAGTGTCATAATCTATAACATAGTTCCCAAATAAACAACAGAAAGACCAGGGAAAGTAGTATCTGTCAGGGCTTTAACTATCCCACAGGAACCTACAAGGATGGTAGGACCCAAGATTGGTCTTGAAATAAAGAACTCCGACTACAAGAAGCCAGTGGGATGTCATGGACAAAGACGGGACTTTCAGAACAAACTAGCCTAATTTGGATTTTGGTACCTACTGCTGTGTCACCTCAGACTAGTTACAGACCTCTGTGCATCTCAGTTTTCTTTTGAAGACTGCTGGCTCACACTGTGCCTATGTTATTCACTGCTATTTTCTCAGCACTTAATCCAGGACATTGAACAGAGCAGGTGCTTAGTAAATATTGATAGAGGGGACAATGAAGAGAAAGAAGAAAAGGGAAAGGGTGGATGGCAGAAAAGGAGGGACAGAGGAGAAAAGTCAACATTAAGCTAGAAGGAGGAAATTCTGTTCTGATGAAGACAAATGCTTTGAGGGCTGCTTGGTGAGCAGGGATTGAGAGCTGACCTTCTACAAATTTCCATCTCTTGGTTTTGTTCAGAACAGGCAAAGAATTTAACTTTCTTTCTTTTTTTTTTTTTT